>NIUQ01000108.1:0-74779 GCA_002796945.1 Plectus sambesii | reverse complement strand
AGACAACGCCGGAGTACACGTGAGCAAGAACAAGCGCCGCAATGATCCCGAGTTTGTACCGATGATAGACTGGTTTCAAACGAAAGGAATCAACTTGCTCGAGTGGCCAAGTCGATCCCCGGATCTTAACCCAATCGAGAATTTGTGGGGCATCATGGTTCGCCGAATTTATCAGGACAATCGTGAGTATCAGACCGTCAATCAGCTCAAAGAGGCAATCACCGAAGCTTGGGACTCTGTTTCAGCTGAATTGCTGCAGAAACTGGCGGATAGCATGAAAAACAGGATTATTCAAGTTATACAACGTTTTGGAAATGTTACAGACTATTAAAGTTGTTTTTATTGTTAATAAATGCAACTGCGGCTATAATTGTGCAACAACGAAATATTGGAATTGCGCCAAAACTAGAGTATTACGGTATTAAAAAATTCAAAATCTTGGTAATTCTATGGTTTTCAGACCCGCTGAATAACGTCGTGCAAAAATTAGGTACAGGTTTTTTAGTGAAACGCCTAAAACACCCATTTTGGGGGTGCGGCTATAATTTTGCAACACACTGTATATAGCTTGACAGCAGTTAGAAATTCATAAAACAGTTTGCTAGATAACCACGCTGGTGTTTGCTTGTCAAGACAAAAAGATAACGGATCTGCAGTCTGTCGTCGTTATGCCTACTCAAAAGCTATTCAACTTTGCAGGACATTTGCGTTACAACTGCGTGCTAATAATGTACAATATCACCTACTTCAGGAATGCAGTAATTCAAGCGTTTACATTGTGGCTAAAAAAATAAGTTGTAAAATGCCTTCTTTCTGATAGATTGTCATTGAATGCAACCATTTTTCATGAAATTTTAACAAAAGCATTGTGGCAAACTGGTAATAAAAATCAACCTCTAATTACCATTAAACGGCTTTCATCTTCGAAAGAAATGCAAAAAATCCTTCAAAGTAGCTCATCCAAGATGTATCGATATAAACATGAGCAGCATGCAAACTATTCCAATAAATTGCATCATCTTTACTAGACCAGATCACAGGAGACGCATATCATGTAATGGAGTAATAAGTTGGATTTGTAAGTAGCGTCAACGATAAAAACGTTGCTTGTGCAAAGGAGGAAAACGGCAGTAATGAACAGATTTAGGATATGACACAAGTGGTTGACTTGTTGATGCGATTCGCCGAAGCGGGTCTTCCATCATGAATGCCTTTGTACTCGAACATCTTGGCCCACTTGTCCAAAGTGTCGACGCCGGGAGCGTCCAGTATACCTTTGATATAGCTGAGGGGAACGGTGTCCATGCCGCGAGCCTCTCCGACCGTGCAAATCTCTCGCATATACTGCAGCTTCGCCTCGATCTTCGCCTGCCTTTGTCTCAGCACATCCACCTCAAAACTGCTCTTGCTGTCTGAACTGTTCATCTTCTGCGGTAACACGCCCTTGTTCATCGCGTCTGCGGCGAGCATGGCCCGAGTGTCGCGGTTGTCGCGATCGTCTCGACTCGTCGGCACCTGTACGCCCCACAGCTCTACTAAAATACGACCGTTCTCGATCACCGAGAGTGTGGCGGCGTCAATGTTTTTGAAACAGAGCGTTTCATTGTGCTCAAATACCGGGTTACTAGTGCCAGACACCTAAAAGTTTGTTCTTGTTAAAAGTGATTGAACAATATGATCGAACCTTTTTCGTCTTTATAGATCTCTTCTCTTTTTCATCGCCAAACTTGAAGTTAAAGGCGCAGTAGATGTCGGTGAAGCGAGCAGGAATGCCGTAGGCGCGACTGATGAGAAAGCGGAAGTACAAATCCTTGCCAATCAAAGCTTTCGTGCTGTCCACCCATGCAGCGGAAGAATTTTCGTCCAGTGTGTTACCCGCCGCATCGCAGTTTGTTAAACTTATATTCAAGACACCAGCGTCTTGACCACTGAGATCTTTGATGGCAGTCTGAGTCTTCATGGGCATGAAGTACGCCAAGGATTTCAGATACGCGCTTGCTACGCCTGAATTAATAGATGGTGAAGTTAATTTGTTTCGTATTACTTAATTGTCTATGAGAATTAAGGTACATGTCTCCTACACAATAAGCCTTCATCTGAATGTTTTTGAGTCAGAGCATATCGAATAAATTTCCTTAGACAATTTGACTGGATTGTTGGTTTTTTTGAAATTTACCGATTAGCGTGGGATCTTTGGTGGGCTCAACAAAGGGGTCTTTATCGGCGGTCACATCGCTCAGCTTTATGTCGCCGTCCTCGACGTCCTCGTACAGTTCTCTCATCTGTGCATAGCGCTCCATGAACTTCTCAGTCGTCCAGTTATACTGTAGCCCATTTGCAAAATTGCGCACTCGAATCAAAACTTCCCACTCGCTCTCTGGTTTACCTGGAAATTAAAATGGTTATTACGACAACTTGTGTATCAGTTCATACCGAAAAGTTGAGGAGAAACGAGTATTGCTTCGAATTTCATCATTTTGTCGAGTTTTTCGCTAATCGAATTCGCATCCTCGACCGCAGGCATCACCTGAATCAGTTTCTCCTGCGCTGCACGATCGCTTTGCGCTAATTCACCGCTCTGGCTTATTTTAAATCCTGAAAAGTAGGCTGTAGATTGTCGAACAGTTCATCGTTGCACTTGCCAGAAGCTTCGGCGATTTCTCCTTGCGCCATCTCGTACGTCACAGCTGGATACTTGGCAGTGGGATTCTTCTTCTGCTCCAACGGATTCGCATACACATACAACTGAGACGTTCCGAACAGAATACGATCGTTGTGTCTCAGCTGCATCTGACCTGAACGTTTATTGTTTATGTGTGCCATATTTTCTTAGTACTGCGAATTAGACCGCGCGGACTGTCGATCCTATCCGAGAACAGAAAGGACAGTCCGCGCTGACTTTCCCGCAGTATTAACGGACAAAACTGTATATGAGTAATTTATCAACGTACCTGTGATGGGCTTGCCGTTGACCAGAACACGCGCCTGTTCTGTGGCTTTTTCGAGGGTGACAGCGAGATGGTCCTTTGCACTCACGATGATTGCATGCTGTTCGAGCATGGACGGTCCGCTTAGTACAATGTCACTCTTTGAGCCTTTGGCATTGCCGATGCGGTATTTGCCCGATTTGATGATATGAACAACCATGGCGTTTAGTTGGGGATCGATGTTCAAGTTGTACAAGTGGGGATACTTGGCGCGCTGCTTTGCCACCTCTGCGGACGTTTTTACGCCCGACGCCGCCGATTCTGCCTGCGCCTAAAAATGCCCATCATCAGTGAAATAACTGTTTCCATGCTCGTAAAGTTTATACCAAAAGTAATTTCTCTTCGAAACTCTTGCGCATTTCCTCCATCTCGCGTTCATTCTCCTCCAATTCCTTTTTGTAATCTTCATGATCTTCGATCGAACCGCCGCCGCCTTGGACCATCTTCTTTAGCCGGGCATTTTCGTCCTGCAAAAATTTGTAACATACTGATGGGGAATAAAATGAGATGAGAACCTGTAGTTCGCGTATCATTTTTTCTGTGGGATCCTCGTTGATGATCGCTCTGGTTTTAATTTGTTTAGCGCGATCGGCGTAACGAAGTGTCGACAATGACTCTTCGTAGTTGATATCCGCCGGGCTGATGGCGGCAATCATGATCGTCTTCGAGTTGCCGCCAAGAGCATTCATCAACAGCTGCGTCAGAACCGAATCACGGTACGGCACTTTAACTTTCTTGCCTGAAGTGATAATATCATTTTTATTTTTATAAGAACATTTTTGAACGCAAAGATGACGTTTTCAATATAAATTTGACACATGAAAAAAATGCATTTTGAAGATGAATGTGTCCCGTTTGATTAGGAGAATATTTTAAAAACGGAAACAGTATCAGATATCAAATAAAGAGTCTTGCAAATAGTACCATTGCTCTGGTCGGCAAGAGCAGAGATGACATTTCCGAGCGCGCTAAGCGATTGATTGATGGCGGCGCCTTCTTTGAGTCGGTCGCCGGTAGCGCCCGTGCTCGACACGCGCTCGCTGCCGGCCAGGTCGACCAGGTTGACGACCGACGACTTGGCGAGCTCCTGTCCCGCCGAGTTCTTCGACTTTTGAATGAACGTTATGCACACAATAGTATGCGCTCGGCTGCTCTGCAGATGACAACACATTCAGTACTAATTACGCTTGTCGCTTTTCTCCTCAATTGATCGTACCGTCGCGTTCATATTAGTAGCCGCAATCGTTCTGGTAGTCGCTCCCTGATCCATTTTGTTGCTGATCGCCTGATAACTGTCCACTGGAACGACGGCCAGTTGTTCCGGCCAAAATCCCTTCTTCGGATGTTGCCGTATTCGCAATCCTTTCTTCTTATCTGAAATACACTCTGTTGTTGGTTTGAAGAATGGTCGTTCCGCTGTTTGGCTAAGGAGAATCGCTCTTGGCAACAAGTCAACACGTGTTAGCTCAGCTGTTACAATTAACTTAATAGCTTATTTTAATAGTTGTGACACAGATAGATTATCTTTACAGAGCAAGCTGAAAATCAATAACTGTAACTCTATAATGGTATTAGCGTGACGAAAACATTTTGACCCACCGCTGTTTGGGTTGAGCAAGTCGCGCACAATTTCGTTGTAGATCTCGAGCATGGAGAAAGTCACTTCGTACGCAGTGTCACCGCCTTTCTTGGTACCTATTTCGGCAAACAGCTGCTCGCAGAACATGGGCACTATGCCTTTGTTCGGGCCGTAACCAACAACCTGAAAGCTTACTTGATTTTTTTAAAATTTTAACAACTGTTTCTTAAAATTAAATACAGTGAGATCGATTATGAACGATAGCGCTAAATATTTTTAAGACGAGTTCAACGTATACCATTTTACACTGTAATTAATTTTTGCATACATTTTGAACAAGCAAGTTTGACCAAGTTGACTGAGGAAGAGATAAAATCGAATGCAAAGGTTGCGAGTTACAATGCAAGAACAGTTAACGAAGTAATTGTGTGACTAGAACGTCTTTTAGAACTTACGGAGTAGCTTTTTCCGGAGCCAGTTTGTCCGTAGGCAAACAAGGTAGAATTGTATCCTTCCCATGCATTGCTCAGCATCCCCTTTCCCAGATCCTAAATACAAGTGGCATGGATCAGTGCTTGTTTCGCTCCAGCAAATCCCAACCTCAAAAACTTTATTTTGATCGCAGTACTTTTTGCCATTTGGTTGTGCCAGGTCGGGTTCCCAGAATCCGTCCGACCGCTGCTTTCCGCCGTCGAAAGACCAATAGCTGTAGTCGAATGCGAATTTCTAAAGGACAAAGGTGTACTGATGAAAAATAGAGAATCGCTCAGTACTTTGCCGTCTTCCGCAGGTTCCGCCGGATTGCGGATGACAGTTTGACCGGCGCTCATCTCAATAATGGGCTTGGCATTCATGTCGATTTCGCGCTTGTTGAAGGATCGCACGCGAACGGCCACTTTCAGATTCTCCTCGGCGCCGCTGTCGCTGTGCGTCGTCCCATTGGTTACGGGCTTCGAAGAGGAAACCGTCGCCTTCTTTGCAGTTTCATCAACGCCACCTCCATTCTGCTTCGGCTTTTTCGACGGTGAGCGCGACTTTTTTCCGCCCTTTGCCATTCTGACACAGCGCGACCAGCCCAACACCAATACAGCGGCCGGATGGCTGGCAGGGACAAAGGTTCGGCGGTGACGCGTGAGGCCCCTAACGACGAGCGACAACACGAGCTGGTTGCTACCAAGCTCAAAGGCGCCAGGACGACGGGGGAGTAATCGGCGAAATGGCGAGAGGCCAGAACGATACTCGCAGAAATGACTGCTTTATTTCCGATCAAACCAACAAACAAGCTATCACAATGGACAGATCTATGGACAATGGACACATCAACGGAACATATTCGCATGTTCGTCGGATCTAGTAGTCGTCGCCGCGGCTCACCACTTCCTTGCACGTGGGGCGCAAGAGGATCGTGTGTTCCCACTGAGCCGTATAGGAGCCCTTGATGTCCACCAACGGAGGACACGCCTGCACGATGCCCTTGTCGCAAAGGTCCTGCAAGCATTTGATTCTTTCCACATTCCAGCGCGCAATATAGTTTTCCAATCGAGATAATTCGAAATAAGAGTGTTTAAGAAAGGAGCGTTCGAAAGAGAGCGAATGAAAGCAATTTAAAGTAGCATGATGATTGATCGATCCTTTTATAGTCGCTATTGTGGCACTGCGGTAGACCGTTTAACACGCAGCGCGTAAATAAAGTCAATTATGGCGTCCAGGCTACGTCCTACCCACGCTAAAAATTTCAATGCGGCGCTTGGAATAATTTGCGCAATGACGACTCATACTGTAATTTAAATATTTAAAGTTTTATTACTGCAGAAGACTTTTACAGTAAATACGTTTAAAAAGGTTTCGTGAACTGTTAGCAAAGTTGCACAGAATTCATCCAATGCGAGTTAAAAGTAAGATACAAGCTACGATAAATTAATAATTTAAATAAATCTTTTGCCAAAAACTATCGGAGTTAAAAATAACATCAATATTCAGCAAAAAACCGTACCGCAGTTTCTTATTCTCAAAAGTAAAGCCACTGATTATGCAATTTTTTTTCGCCCATTGTCTGACGAAATGCAACAAGGGGCATTTAAAACCGTTAGTTCAGGCAAAAACGCTATGCCAAAGCTCTTTATAAACGGCGGCCTACCTTCAGCGCCATCAGATATTTCGTCTCGCCGAGACGGTCGAGCCAACGACGACAAAACGCGAGCGTGCCAAAGTTTTGATTGATGACGTTGAGGAGCTGCTTGCTGCGTTGGAGTCTAAAAGATACAAACGTCAAGAAGAAAGAATATATGAACACCGAAGCGTACCGCAGGGGAACGTGCTCGATGTCATAGTCCTTCATGTAGTGCGAGCACTCCATGTCGTCGTGAACGTAGCCCTTACCCGTGCTGCCGAATGTCTCGATCGCGTAGACCTCGTTTTCCTGAAAGTTCGCGTCGGTGACATCACTGCGTCCCCGCCTCACAGATCTAGCACTGAATAGCGCTAAGAGTGCAATGGTTGCTAATAGCTAACTTAACGAAACGGTTGTCATATCGGTCAACTACTGCGTTGAGGAAATCAAACCAATAAAAAATGCAATAAAACATAAATACCGACCTCCATCTTAGTCTGCTCGCCGCCTTTGACAATGGGGACCGTCTTGCCGGCGTGAATTCGGTACGGGTCGATCGAATGACCATTCAGATTGCGAATAGGCTTCACTGAAATCGCATTATTAAGTGTGTTTCATGTCTCATTCTAAATATGTCTTACTATTACAGCGCTAAGCACTAAGCTAATATAAGAACGAATTAAAAAAACGGAAGTTAATCACATACTGTTAGCATAATGCTCGGATGAAATGTTAATGAAGAGATATTGAAAGGAAATGCATACCGACGTATGTTTTGCCATCGAGTTCAACTTCATATGACGTCATCACTTCTTCGATCGCCTCGCCGACGTCGCAGAGACGAACATCGATGCCGGCCACCTACCAACAGAGAAGCATTCATAAACATATCTAATTGCATCACAGTTCTTGATAGATTTTTTGAACTGCCGCGTGTTTTACAGTGCGCAATAAGGATTTGCCGATCGGACGCTTTCACCAGGTGGAGTTTAAATGATGCGCTTAAAATGGTTTTTACTCAAAATGTGCAATGATTTCAGGCATACCGCATCTGCTGACAAAAGTGTATTAGGCGGCATGATAAATACCGCTTCCATTTTAATTTTACACGGTCAATGGCAGTCACGCGGTTGGAACGATGTCACGCTCCTTCAGCAGTCATTCATAATTAAATATCGTGTTTGGCATGGAGCAAGTGGTTGAGAAGAGCTGTTTCGCGAGCGTAAGACTTCGTTATGGCAGGCTGCCCAAGCATGGCTAGAGAATAATAATAACATTAAAAAATTCTAAAAGCATGAATTATAAATATGAGAGGGTGGGAGCTTTGGGAAAAGGCCAAAAATTGGGTCTAACAAATGATACAAATAGATTCACAAGTCTTTACCTTAATTCCGGTGTTGGTGGCGTCCTTCACGGCTTCGACCAGTTTATCGTATTTCGGATTGAAGTGCAGCGTGAAAGCGCTATCGATGATTCTGCCTGAAATTATCCAGCATCAGCACAATTGCTTCCATCGTTATTAGACTCAACTTCGAGAACTCATCGTTAGAAAAAACTCTAAAGCAACCTCATAACCCTTCAGCGAAGCAACTCGCGAGAAAAAGAATGAAAAACACACCATTGACATGAACACCGAAGTCGATTTTGCAGACGTCGTCGTATTGCAAGACGGTGGTATCGCCAGCGTTGGGGGTGTAGTGGGCAGCGCAGTGATTGAGGCTGCAGCCGGTGGGGAAGGCGAGTCCAGCTTCGAGTCCTTTCTCGTTGATCAAACGTCGAGAACAAGCCTCCAGTCGTTCGCTAAAAGGAATACAAAATAAATTGTTCATTCCTATAAATGAGGAACCGGCAAATTATGACCAATCTAAGCGAATCACTGTTAAAAGCGAAACCGTTATGCACAATTTTTATCACATTATTGAGTGATTGTCTTTTTTGATGAGATTCTGACAACTCGCGACGCTTCCATACTGTGAATATACTTCGCGACCAGTAAACAAACAAAAAAAATTATATTTACCAGATATCGATCATGGTCATGCCCGGCTTGATCCAGGATTTGACGTATTTGCGCGTTTGACGATGAGATTCTGCGGCGCGTCGGAAGTCCTTGTAGTTCTCCTCGTAGCTACTGTTCAGCGCCTTCTTCTCTTCGTTCGTCATTCGATTTATTGCTGTCGTGCTAAAATATACCGTCTGAGACGTCTCGAAATGATATTTTGTGGATCGTAGACACTCATTGATTGTACAGCTATCATAAAGCACAACCTCTAATACAATTTCAAGATTCTAAAAGTACTGGCGATGAGCGTCACACGATTATCAAGAATGTATTATATATTTCACTTTAGTACTGCCACGTGCCATTTTTCACTTTTTCGACGTCAAACACGGAGACATGACGTACCAAATCGTCACTTCCTTAATTGCATTCAATTCGACCGTAAGATTAAAGAAATTAAATGTAAAAGTAACAACTTACTACATAAGAATGTGTAAATAAGAGCAATCTCGATGTAAAAACTCGCTGATAATAAATAGATTTTGAAAAGAAAGGTAAGAAAGTGATCGCACTCATTTTGGTTGATCGGATACTCCATGATTTCTCCGAAGGGGAAGTTGCCATCAGTGATCTGCTGGTCGATAGGGACCTTGGGCATGTCTTTGTCGAGTGCGGCGTCGTTGCTAATACCATTCGTCGCCTCATCTTCCTTCTGCTCCGTCGTCGCACCACCTATGAATTTATGTTATTTATGCCTGTAAAGCAAATTCTCCTGTCCGCAAACCTCCTCGTGAACGAAGTTCTAGTTTCTTCAAACTAAGTAAAAGAGTTAAGACCAGAGCTGAACATGCTTTGATGTCATATGATTTCACGAACAAGGTATCTGCTCAAGCAGGATTAAACGCAATTTAAACTTACACAATTTTCACAACTCTCACGCTTGAAATCTATTTTGTCCTCTCCGCCGTTACAGCGCTAACGGTCGTCATACGGGCAACAAAGATGGAAGAGTAAATGGAATACCTTTCTTTTTGCCCTTTTTCGCACTCGGCTGCGTCGCCTCCAGACCGTTGGCTGGAGCGCTCTTCTTACCCGCTTCCAAATTTATTTCCTTCAGAATCGCATCAATGTCATCTCCGCCAGCCGTATCGGCTCCTAAACGAAAATTGACGTACAAAACTCGATATGAATTGCGAACACGAATCCAAGTGCTACCTCATTCTATTAATGGACAGAAATGCATCACATTTATTCGCCTTAATATGAAATTTTCCTATGAATTACTCCCTTCTATACATTATTTTACACTGCCAGTATCACATTCGCATATATATTGTTCTTCCTGGCTTTAGTTCGACTCTTTCTATTATTAGTCGAATAGTTACGCAATAATGGATAGAAAAGACGATGATGATATTGATTCAAAACTGTACTGTTGCAATACTCTCAGTATAATAGTTTATTAAGAACGCACCTTTTTTCTTTTTATTTTTCTTCTTCTTGGCATCGACTCCCTTAGCTCCGTCATCTACTATCTCGGCCTCTTCCTCGTCTGCTACATTCAGCTTCTTCACATCATCCTTTGTTTGCAAACCGGTCATTCTCACAGCTTTTCGTCGTCTGTTTTTCCTTTATTTATAATTTATACTTTATTTCGTAATATGATTTCTTGACTGAAGTCAAAATTTTCTATTAGGTAAAGGAATCGAAGGTTTTGGTCTCGTAACGACGAGGTTCAAGCGCGAAATGCGACTAGCGTTTTTCTGCCGTGTGGAACGCTGCGGTGTTCAGAAGCGCACATTGAACTTTTTCTCAGTTTTATAAAATCAAAACAATTCTTTCTTGAGCAAGAAAATGGGGAAAAATGGTACAGTTGTTTATAATATAAAACAGTCATGATCTCATTCCAGCACATCAACATACGCTAACTGTGGGGGTATACATAAGAACTGCGTCCGACCGTAATTTGAGGAGATTAATTGGCATGGACATGATAAAAAAGACAAGAATTAGTGCTCATGCTTACCTTCATTGCGCGCAGCAAATTTTCGTACGCATATTGATGTAGAAAAGCTAAAGGTTCATTTAAGAACCACTGGCTCGCTCCTATTTACGATGGCGAAGAGAGAATGTGAAGTGGACAATGTTATTAAGGCCGTCGCAGTGCGCATTTTTCGTACGACAGAAACGCTCAATCCCGTTCAACTTTTGAGAGTGGGTGGCGGTGCGTTGCATCATGTTTGGTCCCGTGATTCTTTGATATTAGTTCCTAGTGTTTGGAGAATATGACTGTAGATATAGAAGCCAATCGCTGCTGGATTAACTTGATACTAATTCTCTTGTAGGTTTATTTTCTTGTCGAGAAGCAGTCCTGAGCGTGTTCGTGAGATACTCCACTACCTGGAAAGGCATCAGTTAACGTCAGCGTCAGCACACATAGCACAACTTTACAATAATCTGTAATTTCTGCATCATCAGTAAATATGAGCGAGGGACTACAAACGGGCATTAGGCCAGTTTCATATCGCGTACTTAAGCTAAAGTCATACTTAACGCAATGATAAAGGATAGGCCTTAAGTACGACTATAGCTAAAGTACGCGATATGAAACCGGCCCATTGACTGTATATTCAGTGACTCTTTCGCCCACTAGTATTTGATCAGGTGTCAGACATAAGTCTAATTATCGTATCCGATGTGTAGGCACCACATTACGTGATGCCTTAAAGTGATTTGTCACCAATTAGGAGTGATCTTTAAGAGTGCTGCTCAAAGGCTGCAGTCACTAGACTAGTTCTCCAAGACTACTGTTCAAAGGCGGCAATTCAACTAACCAGTTTTACAAGGATTACAAAGATATAATTGCATGGCTGATTGGTGTGCAACCACCCTATATATAGGATGAGCATACAAGGCTCATCGTTGGTTAACATCATACTGTAATTGGTTATTGGTTGTGAGTCTTAGACTGTGTGTTACGTTGATATAGATTTGCATAACGAAGCAAACTCTTCTACCATACAACTTCAACCTACACGACGAAGCTTTAAAAATTTCCATCACAACAGTTGCATTCTGCACACGTTTCTGAAAATGCTCGTAATCGCATATATTATACTAGGTTTTATTGTGGCCACCAAGTGTACGGATGTGTGCACCGAGTGGCATACTGTGTCTACCGCGGACAATTGTTACAAAATTTGGACTGACCATGGAATCACGGAGACTGTTCTCAGGGCAGCAAATCGTGGACTCAACTGTGACGCGTTACAGGTTCGAATTCGACTGCCTGCGGGGTTCTCTGCAGGCAACACCGCTACTCTATACTGCTCTTGTAGATTGGTCAAAAACTCTGTTTGAAGTTGTCGACCAAACCGTTAGTCTGTGTGAAGTACCAGCTCATTCAGTCGGGTGACTACTGCTACAAGATCTACACAGATGCGAATCTGTCAGAGAGACAGTTCAAGGAACTGAATCCACAGCTTAACTGCGACTCGCTTCAGGTAGCGGTGCGAACAATGCCGGGTTTAACCATGCGACATATATTGTAAGACTGCTCACTTCCCTTCCCCCACCGATAAAAGCAACTGGGAAACATGGATAGAGAACGTGGTTCAAACCTCTGACTACTGTGCAAATAATGCATGAGAGAACTCTTTTCTTGAGAGAAGAAATACTGTTATAAATCAGCGCCACATGCAAAATTTTTATCCCTTTCGATGTCATGGTGCATCGCTTGCGTTTTCAACCGCTCCTTCGTCCACTGAAAACCTCTAGAATTGTCAAGCACAACTGATTGTGAATAGAAAATTCAAAAATCGTCTACATCTACGTTGTGAATCCGCGTCGTAAGCAGCAGTCCGAATTACAGATAGGGTTTGCCCACTTGTTTTCTGAAAATTTTTAAAATCATTCTGTATCCAACTAAAATTTGAGATGTTTTGGAATTCCTTTTCTTTTTTTCTGAGATAATTTATGGAATAAAAGAAAATTTTTGAAATTGTTCAGATTTTAGCTAAAACATTAACACTACAACTCTTTGAAAACTTTTCTCATTTAATCTGTATCATCAGTATTTTTTGCGAAAAATTTTTGTAGGAGGCTAACTAGATTACTCTCCGGAAACTTCTGCTTTCCGATTCTGCTTCAGATATTTCGAAGTTCCTATTCTTTTTCTGAAACAGAAATCGAAACAAGGCAAACCATAATTACAGATCAATCAAGCCATATGCATCCGCGGGTCTATCAATGGTAACCCTGCGGTAGTGCCAACAACAAGAAATATTTCAATGACAAGAACGACACCAAAAACAACGACAAGTAACGCCCCGCAAATGTGCACAGAATCCCACAACGTTGAATCTGGAGACACATGTTTCGCAATTCAGCAGGCGTACGGAGTCAACAGCACTTTTTTTAGTCTTCTCAACCCGCATGTGATCTGCAGTGATTTGAAGGTTATTTTCACCATAACCTCTCAATTTGAAATTGATTTCGATTTTAGATCGGACAAAAAGTGTGCATCGATAACTTGGGCATCTGTCCCAGACGTCACACAGTAGTCACAGGCAATACTTGTTACGATCTGCAGCTGATGTACAACCTCGGACAGGGAGATATCCAGAATATGAATAAGGATATTGATTGCAACCGTTTATCGATTGGGAGAAGAGTTTGTGTGGGCGATATTCCTGAACGCCAGTGTGACCTGAAACATGTGAACTGAACTGTGGTTGCATTAAACTGGCTTATTGATTGATTTCAGACTGTTGCGACTGGTGACACTTGCTGGTCAATTTCACTGAAGTATGGAGTCACCGTTGACGAGTTGATGTTCATGAATCCGAACATAAAGTGCGAAATGCTTCTGCCAATGTCTAAGCTTTGCGTCGCTGCTGTCAACTCGATCGTGAGTCGTTATCGTTTGGCAAATAAAACTAGAATAATATGAAATTTCAGCGCTGCGCAGAATTCCATTTGGTCGACCCTGCAGAATCATGCGAAGACCTCCGAGCAAGCTATAGACTGAGCACTGTCGAGTTGCATCGACTGAATCCCACACTTGACTGCTACAAACTCTCTCAGGCAAAGCAAGTCTGCATTGGTATGTTCAGTCCGCTACCAGTGGTGTGCAGGAGTCGAGATTTTGCCAACCCTGCCTGGACCGCCAAAATTTCCCCCGATCATTACGTAACGCAATTACTATTTAGTTGCGACTTACCAAATATACCCTGTCCAAGTAAGATTCAATGGAAAATAAATCCACTCCGACAACTTTTTGCAGTTCCTTTTTAAAGTAGAGTTGTCATATTACTGGTTTTCCTTTTCAGCTGCTGCTATTACTTTTATTATCGTTACCGTTTTAACCATATGAAATTTACCGTTACCTAACTATTACCGTTTTATCATATAAAGGGTTCCGTTTGCAAAACTAGTCTTTAACACTCCTACGATTCATAGTATCTCAATGGATTAAGCTAAAATTCGGAACATAAACGCGTCAGTATTTAACTAGGATGCTCTAATAATTTCATGCCGATTGGTATCGATTTAGCATTTCAAACTGCGTTCGCGCGCAGTGCATGCTCAGTTCATCTGTCAATTAACGCTGTCGAATTGTTTGCGAAGTCGAGTGAGAGTGTTTTCTTATTTTTTTGTTTTCTTAAAAAGCGCAAATGTTGCAGAACTGATAATGCGTATTAGATATACTTTTGCAAACATACCCAAGGAAATGAGAGCAAAGTTGGACATATTGAAGCTGAAATTTATCGTGAATGGGCTACTTATTTGCTAAGTGCATTTCGCTATTTGTCGCAGAAGCTCACTGAATGCCGTGATTGTCTGCGAACAGCTTTATAAACGCGCCCTATGCCCATAGGTCTTCCGGTGCGCCTTTTGCAGTGTAAAATTCCTGATTTAAAATAGTAAACCAAAAAATGCTTATTGTTTACTTTCCCGATTTTCGAAATACTGTGGCTTGCGCACCAATTTTTCATCCGCCGATATACATCATTAAAGTATTAGTTATATTAAATCTGAAATGCTTTCAGGCGAAGGCTACTTCCAGTCTGGAACGTGCTCGAAATCCGTGAGAATTGAGAGTGACGCACGGGATACATGCACAAAAGTGACCGCCGAGAACAATCTCCCTCTCGATAATCTCAAAAGAATGAATCCGGCGTTGAACTGCTTGGCGTTGAGGATCGGTCACTTGGTGTGCGTGCAGGACTTTGGTGGTTTCGACCAGCAATCGGCCACGGATAAGCTTCTTAAGAAGATTGGAGCCCTAGTTCCTCAGCTGTCGATCGCTGTTGAAACGCACGTTTATTCCTTTCTTATCGCATTTATTAAAATCTGGTTACTGCAAAAATATAGCTCATGAAAATAAGATAATCTTGGTATTTACACTCTGGAGAAGAGAAGCAAGCGCAGTAATCTGTTCAAGCGCAAAGAAATCTTCCGCTTAGAAATTTGTATCCTCGTCAAAGAGATCTGTTGTAAATATCAACTGAAGTTTGTGTGAAGTTAGATATAATATGTATCGCCTTTGAAAACTCAATTAACTCGATCACTTTTACCCGCCTGAAGTGTCACAGAAGTCATTAAAAAATTTCGTTTTCTTTCAATTTAAATCATACTTTTTAAACATTTTTATTTTTTTACAGACTCTAGCACAATTTTTTCTGTCGCCTCAAATGACGTTTAAACGGCGATGATGAAAGGTCAGTTGCAGATACAAAACTATGCCGAGCGCCGAACATAGCCACCGCGTCTATGAGCTGCTCGTTTCATCGATTCTCGACTCAAAAGTCTATTCAGAAATCCGCAACCTCTACGACCAAAGTGACGATTTTCGGAAGATTCTCGACGCACAGTCTGCTTCCGTCGATCGTTCCGCACTGTGCGCCCGACTAGCGCAATCGAAGTTTTCGCAAAACGTAACTTGCTCAAATTTATTTCGTGTTCTACCTCGCCGGGAAGCATTGAGAAATTATTGGCCAAGGAAAATTCAAAAACATTAATTGCAACAAGTGCTTCCTTTATCCCAGTGGCGTGCGCAGGGGAAGCATGTTTCCCGACTTTCAAAACCCAAAACTATAGATAAGGATTTTGCTTTATCGTTTTAACTCTCGGCTCGATAATCAAAAAAAGAGAAAATGTCCCACCTCAAGCCAGAAGTAAGAAATTCAAAACTTTGGGTGATCGGGCGTATTCTTAAGAAAGGGGGCAAATTTCTACATTAAAATCATGTTTTGGCCCGGCGGGTCGTATACATTTCCTGAGTAGCGGGGAGGGTTGGGCCCATTTTGGTCTTGTGTAGCAGGGCTCTATTTCACGAACGCTCAGAATCGGAAATCTGTGATAAGTCGGCTGAGTCTCATACTGTTGATACCAGGTGATATACGGCTGATGTGCGCTACTCAGCCAATTTATCACAGATTTCCGATTCTGAGCGTTCGTGAAATAGTGCCCAGGGGTGGGCACCGTCAGACGTCTGGAGAGGGTGGTGGCATTGCAACGTGACACGAAAAGTGGTTAGGCACTCACCCCATCCCTCCTCGAGGGCCGACAAGATGGAGCCGGCTTCCTACCCCAGTTACACCTCCGCTCGGACTATAAAGTCCGAAGCTGGACTAGAATAAAATAATAGCTTTCAGGTACACATGTGCATCTGTGGTAACAATCATCTGTTGCTGTACTGCCAGGCGCTGATGTCCATGGAGCTGAGCTCAACCGTAGGAGACCTCAGCCGGAAACGGGATGTCCGCGCAATCAAACCCCCGATCGGCTGCTCATTAGAAAGCGATGCTCTGAGCGGCTGTTTTGGCGGTGGATGCTCGGTAAACCTAGGCTCCATCGAAGGTAGGCTTGTAACGAGTCCAAAAACTTCGAATATTTCGGGTCCGACGATTCGAGTTTGGACTGGAACTCGTTACAAGTCTAACCTGAGGCCATATGTCTACTTTACTCGGGCATAAGCTGCTGTGTACGGCCGTTGGACTAGAGAGCCTGATTTGTACACCCCCTCCCTTCAGGATATCGAGCTGGTGTCAGGGGTATGGAGTCCCTCCCCTCAATTTTTTAGATAAAGATAATAGTACAGAGTGGGGCAATTTTTTTGGAAAATTGTTGTTTTGTTATATCTTTTGGATGCCTGAACCAGTTTCTACAAAATTTAATTATATGATGGATTTCAGTTTTAAAATTCATAAAGACTTGAAACGGGAGTCATGAGCTATGCTCTCTAACATGACCACTGGCAACGCCAACAATACCTGTAGTCATTGTTGGTGGATGGAGCTTTACTATCCCTGTGATTTTGAGATTTTACACCACGACTCCTCCCCAATTTTGGGTTCCAGCGACATCGACATGTAAACCATTAACTAATGGTACACCTATGCGCCAGACGAATTTTCAAACTGACTTCTGTGTCGAAAGCAGTCTTTTAGCATTAACATTGAAATGAAGTCGCGTCACGTCATATTTATCACATTACGAAGCGCTGTCAGCTCTGGGTATATTTTTTTATCTTAATCTTATTTTCAGTCATTTCATTTCCGACTTTTAATTTCTGACTCTGACTTTTTAAGCCGCTGATATTAGTTTCTGACCCAAAATCTGACATAAAGGCAGTTCATAAATATCTGACATGCCAGAAATTTATGATAGTCAGAACTAACACTGTTCGAAAGTTGAGCGTGTTTTCAGATTCCGGTTGGGATTTTCTCGATCGGCCTATCTGGAGAATACTGCGTACCCACTGTATCGTATGTGCAGGCTAGTACCATTTATCTGTTCATTATGTTTACCTCTTCGCCTACCTAAACGGACTCGTTTAGGATGTGTTTAAAATGTGTATAGAAGATGATAAGCTGGTGTGTCACACAGCGAAGAAGGGCGAAGCGGTTGGCTTCCAAGCACTGCTGAAAGTCTCAATTGGCGGCAAAGTCTCGATTTGTATCCCTGCACTCGAAGTTCTCTCCTTTATTGGTCGGTATAATTCGAAAATCTGCAGAAATCTTCAATGTCACTTCAGGTGTATCCGGTTGCTATGACGTTATATCTGCATCTTACGTTCCTGTAGTGAATACCATGGACGTCAAGACGGAATTGAATCTCCTCCTCTTTTCGGTAAGGACCAGAGCTGAGTCGTGGGGGATGGGAGTCCTCACCCCAAGCGCCTGAAATCACCTATATAAGTATACATTACTGGTAAATAGTTTGATTCTATATACCTACTTTCTCTACTAGTGCGGCAGTCTCTAATGAAAGGACGCCTCAAAATTCCAAAACAGCCGCACCACGGTAAATTTATGTCTCAGTAGCAACAAGAACTGTTTTGCACTCATACCCCCACGTTCTTTCTGAAAAATTCATATGAGTTCAGAATTTCTGGAAGAAGCGCAATTACAACGGGGATACAGAGTGGTTCACGCAACAATAGCTTATTTAATATTTATACCATTTTTGAACGACGCAAAAGTTTCTGCTGAAATTTCAAAGCAAGATAGCAGGTTATTCAAATTTTTGTTCCTCCAAGTTTCAAGTTATTTGGATAATATGTATCGGTCAAACCTTTACAATTTTTAACAACTAAATTTTTGCATTCTTTGACGAACAAATTGACTCAATTTCTGTTTAATTGGTGTAATTTTGGCGGAGTTATTCGGAAAATAAATCGTCCCTTTACTTCCCACTTGTCCTGTATAAATGTTGTAGTTCTCAATGGGCGCACGCATCAAAACCGGTGACATGCTCATCCCGCAAATGTGCGATCTACCGGATTTCAATTGTGAGGACTACTGCCTCTGGCGTTACTACAAGGAAGCTAACGGCGCTGCGTACTTTGTGGCCACAGTCAAGTCTAATGTCTTAGGATGGGAGGACACGATAGCAACCTGGAAGGTTGACCGCCCCTTCATCACAGCATTTGCTGATCCTAATTTCAGGAAGGCTATCCACGCAAGGCGGGCTGCAACGTCGGCGATGAAGCAGCGATTCTCATACGCAATGACCGAACGTGCCAGAAATCGGTCAATGTAAATTGTGCATCTGGAAATGATAAGATCGGCAGCAAAAATCTCGACAACAAAGGAGACGTGTGTTGTGGAATTTTGGGGCGGGAGTGGAAAGTGTTAGATGGTTTCAGACGATGGAGTTCGCCTTCCATCCGAGAATCGACGGCCGAACATTATTTTACTGTGATGTCACACCGAAGTATGGGCCAAAAATACGTATTGACGTCTACGGAGGGACGTCGGAACTAGAAGGAGAGAAGAATTTTTATTATCACATTGAGGTAACGTCTATCCATCAGAAAAAGGTCATTTTTGGCAATCGATCGACGGGATTTCAGAATGACGGTGTCTACTACCAAGATAAAGAGTCAGATCCTGAAGAACGGCGTCTGATGATGGCATTCAAAAACAAATGTGATGAAGACGAAGATGCAGACGGAAGTGAAGAGCCCACAGGAAAATGTAATCGTTTTTCATATGGGGCAAAACATAAATTAAGTCAAGCTAGGGAAGGTAAAGTATGGCAAGGCCTGTGACTGGAGGCACGAATTCCAAACCGTCGCCCAAGTTGGGCACTGACCGAGCGCTCGCTTGACCAGATGTAGCCATGGGATGGATATGGCGGAATATACTGTCCCCCTCGCTCTCCCCGGATACCTTGAGCTGAAAAGTTTTTTTCGGTTGGTGTATTATTGTTTGGGTATATAAATCCCCCTTGTAGAATAATCAAGAGCAAATTGCCTTGGAGAAAATTTCTGGGGGTAAATCGCCCCCAATTACCAGAGCTTGGCTAGCTCTGATCATTATAATGATGGTCAGTTGCACGACCAATGTTTTGTACGGGAGGAACATCGGAAATAGCAATTATCGGTTACAACGACAAGTTTTGCCAGTTCTCTAGTTATCATTATAAACGACTTTTAGTACTCGAATTTAGCATTGGTCCCGGCTGCAAGTTGTGGCAAGCGCATTGTCGGTTACTACACTGCATGGGGCAAACGCGAAGTCTCCAAGGCACAGCTCAAGAGACTAACTCATGTCATCTTTGCCTTTATTGCTATAAAAGCCGATGGATCACTCTCATTTGACGGAGTTGCCCAAGGCGAAGAGAATGGAAAAAACGCAGGTCAGAAAGCTGAGAAGCGGTTCAACGATATGAGAACGGTTTGTACGGATTTCTTTGTTCCTCAAGCGCAATCGTATGTATGTTTCAGAAAGCACGGACAGTCAACGCCGGCGTCAGTGTGCTGTTTGCTGTTGGAGGATGGGAAAACTCGCAGTATTTCTCGGCCATTGCTTCAAAGTCGAATAGCCGCGCAAAGTTCATCGACAATATTATACAGTTTATGACGAGACACAAACTGGATGGGATCGATCTCGACTGGGAGTATCCAGTCACGGGCGGCGCGCAGGAAGGCGTTTTGGCTGATAAAGGTCTGTTGGGCAGGATTGGTTATGGAAGGGCAATGTCAAAGGGTGCAATAAATTCCCATTTTTTCTGCCAATACTGAACTTTCGCGCACACACTTGAACTTTTCGCCATATTCAAATATTGCTGCCAACCTTACTTACCATTGGATACTCACATACGCTTGTAAGTGCTTATTTCCAGGAAACTACGTTGCCCTGATGCGAGAGCTCCGTGAAAGGCTGGACGGCGTGCAGCGCCAACTTAACCGAAAGTCCCGATACATCATCTCCTTTGCGAGCGCCGCTGGCCAGTGGACTCTGGATCCTGGATATGATCTTAAAAAACTTTTGAAATACGCAGACTTTGCTAATGTGATGACCTACGACTACTTTGGCGCCTGGGCGAGCAAATGGGGAGGTTACACAGGTACGCGAGCGAGAACTGCCAAGAACCCTCTTACTATTCCAGTCTTTGGCATACACGCTCTCACATAACTTTGCCTTAGGTCCCCCGGCGCCGCTGTACTATGGGAATCCCAAAGGTTTCTCTGGTAAGATGAACGTCGACTGGACGATGAAGTACTATTCGTGTCGGTCTAAGAAGCCCAGCCAGCTCAACATGGGGGTGCCGTTCTATGGACGATTCTGGAAAAACGTCGGCAAAGCAATCGATCCAAAGGATCCAATGTGGAGAACAACTGCGGGTTTGTTGAATTCACTGATGAGCAAGTTGCGAAGCGCAGAAAACTCAGGCACGTTGCCACAAGCCGACGGGCAGGGGAAGGGGATTGGCTCGATCGATTCAAAAAGTCCATTCAATGCAGCGCAAATTTCCCAAAAAATTTGCCATTGTGTAGCGACACGTTTTGGGATGGATTGGGTAAAGTCCAAGGCACGAAGTTCGTTTGGGAGGGGTACGTAGCCTTGTACCCATGTGCTCAGGTCTACGACGTGCCTTATTTAACGAATAGTTTGGATGCGAAAGCAAGGTGTTAAGAAAGTGTTCTTGGATTCAGCTGTTGGCGGCAAGTTTGACGGCGGTTACGTCGGATGGAGGGAATTGGTCGATTCCGAATGGGCGATCCGGAGCGCCTCCTTCCACGATAAGAGCAAGACACCGTACATCTGGGATTCCAAAACAAAGCGCTTCCTCGGATTCGAAAATCCACAATCCCTGAGATTCAAGATGGACTATGCTATTAAAAAGTAAGTCGACTTCCGTCAACTGTGAGACGGTACTGGTGTTAGCCCATTGAGGGGTGAGCGCCGACGCCTCAGGATAAGCCTAATCGCTTGAGTTAGTATCACACCCCCATCCATAACACATCATTGCAAAGCATTGGCGATGTGTAAAGGTTGCCGGCCTATTGGCACGACGCCCGCTGTCAGTGCCATTTCACAGTTGAACCTGACGAGGCTGCAGCCTCGGGCGCCGAGCGCCACAAAGGGGCGCCATCGACTGCCGTTTCAAGAAAAAAAAGAGACCTTGAGAATGGGAGGTATAGTTGGGAATTTTAATAGACCATTCCTAATAGGTAGGCGCACCTTCAGTTAAACTTTCATGCAGTTTGTTTAATTGGCTGTTGAGAAATACGCCAAACTATAGTGTATCCCTTTTTTGACCACCCTGTACTTCAAAATAAAGTGTATTGAATGAATTAGGAACATTGGCGGTCTAATGATATGGGCGATCGATCTCGATCACGATTCCGACTTGCTCCTGAACCTGGTCTCAATTGCGGATCTCTGTTCCGGTGGCAGTGGAGATGCAGTTAAACACAAGTGCCCTCCCATTGAAGACATTCGATGGTGGAATCCAGAGAACGGCGGCGAGGTACCGGACTACAGGATCACGTGAAATTCCCGTCGCTTTCTTCCCGCCACCCAGAGCTGGGTCTGGGAGTTAGACCTCCAAACAGCACCCACCTTGTACCCCCCCGGACGAAAATCGGTGCCCCCACCCATAGTGCACATCGCAGAGAAACCGCATCGCTTTTTCGCATTCGATAAACAAATAAATTCTGAACTAGTTTGAACAATCCTCGCTATTTTGGTTGAACCTTTGGAACACATGGGCATCGATATCCATTTCTACGGAGAGCCTATTCAGTTGCATATTATTCCTGTTTCAGAGTAAACAAGGAATGTGCGGTAAATCGGCACCGCTCATCAATGGCTTCTATCCGGTATGCGACCCAGATGATCCGGGCTACTCTTGCTGTGGAGCCGCTGGTTACTGTGGCAGTGAAGATGAGTTTTGCAAATGCGATACCTGCGTGGACTACCGAGCCGACCCTGATCGGATCGTTGCCAAGCCCGTCAAGCCCACGAGATCAGTGGAATGGTATGGATGATGTTCATACCCATACTCTAAAATTTTTCCAATGATTCAACCGAAAAATCGAGTTTTGGTTTCACAACGAAAAAGGTTCATGCGCGAAATTTAATGTGCTTGAGTTAGGAGTACTGAACCAATGGGAGCAGAGATGACCGGTCCACACCCATAGTGGACTCTTTTTTGCTCACTCCTACCTAAGCATATGACTAAACATAATATCATGATAAGAGGAAGCAGAAAATTTGGCTTTAACATACTAGCGGTGACTGAAAAGTTCTTAGCCTAAGTAGGAAGGAGATGTCAATGGAGATTCACTTTTACTTGGGCATGAAACTTTTCAGTCACCCCTAGTATTTCGCGGTCTCTTATACGTCGGTATCCTTACGAATGATTCTGAGACTGCGGATTTTTTTATGTATCTGATGAATGCACCCGACGGTCAGAGAGGACGCTGCGGACCTACGGCGCCGGCGCTGAACGGTAAACCAGCCATCTGCAATCCTGACGACAGTAACGCGCATTGCTGCTCCAACGGGGGATACTGTGGAAAAACAAAGAAGTTTTGCGAATGTACGGGATGCGTCGACTTTAAAAAGAATCCCAACCACAAGTGGTGAAACATAGCGAATCAAATACTATCATCCGTTGGATTGTCACATCATATGCTTTGTTGAGTTTAAAATCGAATAGTTGAGAAATGCTGACATACTTGTTAAACGCGCCGCTTTCTTCGCAGTTTTATCTATAGTCAAAATTATTCCATCAGTAATTGAGAACCGAAGGGAATGCCGTAATATGTTGAGAATCAAAAGCAACTTTGAGCACGTTCGCTGCGGTGTTCACACTATTGACCTTTATTGCTACAGCACAAAATTTTTCATTTTGCTCGTTACTGATAGAAAAAGTTTGTCTATACGCCGCTTTCGTCCTTCGACGACTCTGACGACGAGCGAACAACTTTCTTCATCGCGATCGCATCGTTCTCTGCATTTTGCCTCATTTTTTTCGAGGATGAGCGGAAATTTTTTGCGCCCTTCGCCATTCTAGCCCGGAGCGACCAGCAACATCAATACAGCGATGGGATGGCTGGTGGGGACAAAGGTTCGGCAATGATCAGCAGGTTGTTACCGAGCACAAAGGCACCAGGACGACGGGGAGGCAATCGGCGATATTACGACGGGCCAGACGGATGCTCGCAGAAATGACTTCTTTATTTTTGTTTCTGATCAAACCAACAAACAAGTTAGCACAATGGACACTTCTACGAGGAGAGTATATTCGCATGTTCGGTTCATCGGGTTTAGTAGTCGTCACCGCGGCTCACCACTTCCTTGCATGTGGGGCGGAGAAGAATCGTGTGTTCCCACTGAGCCGTATAGGAGCCCTTGATGTCGCACAACGGGGGATACGCTTGCACGATGCCCTTGTCGCAAAGATCCTGCAAGAATACACATCTTTCCACATTCGAGGGTATACTATAATTTTCCAATCAAGATGCAGAATGGTTCGAAATGGGAGGTGTTGGAAGAGGGAGAATGAAAGCGCAGAACCGCTCTGCCAAAGCTTTTAATACAGTGAAACCCGGATAAATGCACAAGTTTTTGATGCTTTTTCATGCCCCGAACTTTTTGCCCAATGTTTTGTACATGGTATAAACCAGGGTAAGTGCACAACCCGGATATGTGTACAAGATTTTCTTGCCGGATCGATGTGCACTTATCCGGGTTTCACTGTAAAGATGAGGCCGTACCTTAAGCGCCATCAGATATTTCGTTTCGCCGAGACGGTCGAGCCAGCGACGACAAAACGCGAGTGTGCCAAAGTTCTGGTTGATGATATTGAGCAGATGTTTGCTGCGTTGCAGTCTAAATATTACGACCGTCATGAAGAAAAACATCGAGAAAAGCAGAGGGTACCGCAGGGGGACGTGATCGATGTCAAAGTCCTTCATGTAGTGCGAGCACTCCATGTCGTCGTGAACGTAGCCCTTACCCGTGCTGCCGAACGTCTCGATAGCGTAGACCTCGTTTTCCTGAAAGTTACAATGCATCGGTGACATTGTTGCGTCCCCGCCCCGCAGATCTAGCACTGAGTAGCTCTAAGAGTGTAACTAACTACTCGCTAACTTTACGAACGGTTGTCATATCGGTCAACTACTGCGCTGAGGAAATTAAACCAATAAAAATGCAATAAAACATAAATACCGACCTCCATTTTAGTCTGTTCGCCGCCTTTGACAATGGGGACCGTCTTGCCGGCGTGAATTCGGTACGGTCCGATTGAGTGACCATTAAGATTTCGAATCGGCTTCACTGAAACAGCATTATTAAGTGTTTCACATTTCATTCTAAAGATATACGCCTTATAAGTACAGCGTTAAGCTCGACGCTAATATAAGAACGAATTAAAAAAAAGAAGGTTAATCACATACTGTTAGCGTAGTGCTCGGAACAAAGGTTAATGAACGAATGTTGAAAGGAAATGCGTACCGACGTATGTTTTGCCATCGAGTTCAACTTCATATGACGTCATCACTTCTTCGATCGCCTCGCCGACGTCGCAGAGACGAACATCGATGCCGGCCACCTACAAGCAAAGAATCATTCATAAATATTTTTAATTGCGTCACAGCCATTGATAGATTTTCCCAACCCACTGTGTGCTTAACAATACCCAATAACGATGTACCGATTGCGCACGTCACCGCGGGAGGTTCAAATAAAGCGCTTTGAATGGATATAACTCAGAAAATGGAACAGTTTTAGGCGAAGTGTCTCTGCTGACGAAAGGCAATCAGGTGGCACGAAAAATACCGTCGGGATTCTTTGACACGGATTAAATGCCTGAGAAGAATTGTTTCGCGAGCGTAAGACTTCGTTTTGGCAGGCTGCCCAAGCATAACTAGAGAATACTAAGAAGATATCAACCACTTAACCCATGAGTAATAAATATGAGAGGGTAGGAGGTTCGGGGTAAAGCCAAAAATGGTGTCGAACAAAATATACAAACAGATTCGCAAGTCTTTACCTTAATGCCGGTGTTGGTGGCATCCTTCACGGCTTCGACTAGTTTATCGTACTTCGGATTGAAGTGCAGCGTGAAAGCGCAGTCAATAATTCTGCCTGAAACTATTCAACATCAGCACAAATACTTCTACCTTTAGTAACTATGAAAAGCTGCTTAGTCATTAGTTAATTATAATATAAAGAGATATGATTCGCCGCCAACTTATCATAAGTAGCTCACGCCAATATAAATAGCATTCCTTTCCGCTAGAGGTGACTGAAAATCCCAACTAAACGATCAAAAGTGCGTATTATTTGCTATTTCGCTTTCGCTGAGCGCAGAGCTTCATAAAAAACTTAACAGCAACTTCAGTTTTTAATGATGCGGTGTGCAACAAAAACAACGACACGCACCGTTGACATGAACGCCGTAGTCGATTTTGCAGACGTCATCGTATTGCAAGACGGTTGGATCGCCGGCGTTAGGGGTGTAGTGCGCAGCGCAGTGATTGATGCTGCAGCCGGTGGGGAAGGCGAGTCCGGCATCGAGCCCCTTCTCGTTGATCAAACGTCGAGAACAAGCCTCCAATCGTTCGCTAAAATGAATATTAATGCGTGACGAAGTGTTGTTGGCGAGATTTGGACAACTAGCTACGCGTCCATAAACTTCATCTTTTGCGATATGATGATTATTGCATCTTTCCTTATACTAACTGCGATATATATCATGATAACTGAGGCAACAAATAGTGTTTAGTCTCTAAATTACTGATCATATGGGGGGAAAGCGAAGTAATATAGCCTCAATGCTGCAGAAGTTCCTGCCAAGGAAGGCAGTTACGCACTTAAATAATAAATCCCTAGATAAGAATTCCACAAATGAGTTAATGCAAATCAAAATAGAAAGAATAACAGGACATCATTATCGCGAACTGTCTTATCATATCGTCTTCTCGAGCAACAAACGCATAAATAAAAAATGAGACACTAACCAGATATCGATCATCGTCATGCCCGGCTTGACCCAGGATTTGACGTATTTGCGCGTTTGACGATGGGATTCTGCGGCGCGTCGGAAGTCCTTGTACATCTCCTCGTAGCTGCTGTTCAGCGCTTTCTTCTCTTCGTTCGTCATTCGATTTATTGCCGTTGTGCTAAAGCATACCGTCTGAACCATCACTTTACATGATAATTTACGAATCGTTAAGCTATCACAAAGCACGTCCTCTAACATGATTCAAAGATTCTAAAAGCATTGGCGACGCTTGTCATACGGCTGCCAACAATGCATTATATCTTTCACGTCTGCGTTACCAAGTGCAAATTTAAAAAATACTTCGACGCCTAACACACTGACAAGATGTACATGATTTTGGATCTCATTTCGTCATTTCCACATTCGCATTTAATTCGACTGCAAGATAAACGAACTTGAATGCGAAGTAATGGCTTACGATGTAAGAAGGTGTAAATAAGAGCAATCTCAATAAAAACGCTCGACTCACTGGCCATAAGCAGACTTTGAAAAAAGTAGGAAGTGAAAGCGATAAAAATTAAGGAAAACGCACTCATTTTGGTCGATCGGATACTCGATGATTTCTCCGAACGGGAAGTTGCCATCGGTGATCTGCTGGTCGATGGGGACCTTGGGCATGTCCTTGTCGAGTGCGGCGTCGTTGCTGACACCGTTCGTCGCCTCATCTTCCTTCTGCTCTGTCGCCGCACCACCTATGAATTTACCGTATTTACGCTAGAGCTGAACACGCTGTGATGTCAAATGATTTCACGAATAAGGTGTCCGCTCAAGAAGGATTAAACGCAATTAGTTCAATTTCGACTTATACTACCTTCACATCTCGCACGCTTGAAATTTGTTTTGTTTCTACCGTCGTTACAACCCTAACGGTCGTCATATGGGCATAATCAAAGAGTAAATGAAGTACCTTTCTTTTTGCCCTTTTTTGCACTCGGCTGCGTCGCCTCCTGACCGTTGGCTGGAGCACCCTTCTTACCCGCCTCCAAATTTATTTCCTTTAGAATCGCATCGATGTCATCTCCGCCACCAGCATCGGCTCCTAAACAAAAATTAAAGTACAAAACTCGATATAAATTGAGAACACGAACTCAGGTGCTGTCTCCTTTCTATTTAAAACAGCAATGTACAACAGTAATCCACCTTGATATTAAATTGTAAATTAAATATAAATGAAAGTATGAAATGTTGGTTTCACATATTTTATCTCAATATTAATTTTAATAATTATTTCACATTCACATATACATTCCTCTTCCTGTTTTCACTTCTTGTGACTCGTTCTACTAATTCTATGTGCAAGCAATCGCGGATAAAAAAGGCGATGATGACACTAATTTTAAAAACTGTGCTGCTGCAGCACTCTCAACAACGAGATTCAATTAGAACGCACCTTTCTTTTTCTTATTTTTCTTCTTCTTCTTGGCTTCGGCTCCCTTAGCTCCGTCTTCTACCACCTCATCGTCTTCCTCGTCTGCTACATTCAGCTTCTTCGCATCACCCTTCGTTTGCAAACCAGCCATTCTCGCTGCTTTTCGTCGTCTGGTTTTTCTTTAATTGTTATTTACACTGTATTTAGTAAAATTCTCTCTTTGCTAATGTGTACCGCTTTACGAATTCAACCTAACGCATCTCAGCCTACATGGGCGAATTAGCGGATAAAGTTATCGATTTCAAGGTAGATGGAGCGTAATGGTCGGAATGCACCCCTAAGATAATAGAATCCAGTACTTTATATAACGCCCTAATCGCTGCTAAATTGATCATTACGGCTCCAGAAAACATTTCGGATGAACGTGTTGTGCTGAAATTTCACTTGGCCTGATGCAGGTACGGTAATGCGGGAATGCAACGCCGCGTTAATTGTCAAACACGCGTCAGAGAGATAATGGTCCTCGCAAAGTAACACCAATTTGCTTTTGCTTGATAGTCTGTGCAAACTAAACTATATTAACTGTTGCGGTATGCGTGCGAAATGTGTGCGAGTGAGTGAATTTAGCAGCTTTGATCAACTTATAAATGTTATGCTCTCTCACACGAATTGTTTTCAACCCCTATACAAAAATATTTCGATCCTTTCATGATAGATTATGTTCCCTCCATGGTATACTTTGACTCCAAAGCAATACGGAGCAACGCTCTAAAGTGGAATGCATTAATGCTACTACAGTTAACTATTTAAAATGCTCACGTCGCACAATGATGGTGAAATTAGCTCATATGATATAGGACTCTTTGATTCGGGCTCACTTTTCTTTGTATCATGCTGTTTAATTACATTTTTGACATCAAATTAAGTAATTAAACTATTTCAATGTCTAAGGAGTGACATCGCGATAGAAATAGAGAAAATTTTATCTAGTCTTATATCTCATGACTAATTGTGAAGGTGAAAGTCGAACGCATAAATGAGGTACACCGTAAAAGGGGAAGCTGCGCCAAAAAACTCATGTAGTATATCAGCTGTATCAATATCACGAAGGCATACTGAGAGCTTTATTTGGACATCGTACTATTTATTGCATTATGTTGCTGACACTGTCGATCGATAAGATGGTGTATTCACCGTTGCACACAAGAATTGGAATAAAAAAATTGCAAAGTATTAATCCTAATTGAAAATATGTGTATCTAAATCGTATGGGGCGGACGAGACGAAAATCGAAAAATATATGGAAGGTTTAGCACAATAACACCTTAATGCCAATCAAATTATCACAGTTATTTAAAATCTCTTATAGGTTAGCTAAAATTTCGCAAAATTCAATCAACGAATTTGGGGGTGATATGATCACCTCAAAGCATCCCATGTTGATGCAAAAATGAACGTATATATCGAAAGATGTTACTGCAGTATACTTCGCAGCATCATACGAGACTGCTTCGGAGTGATAAAGCTGGGACTAGTGATGGACCAGTAAAATCCATTGTTAAACGCCAAAAACGTCGGATTGTATTTGCCGTTCAGTGACTCGTAAGCGCAGTTATTCACCCACCATCCGCTGCAATTTCATATCATATTATATTCTACCACAAATGAAAAATTGACTGCAATGATTACCCCATTTGCCCAGATGAAACGCAATTAGGATTAGGGCCGTGATTTGCATCGATTGTCGAAAAGGGCCAGTTATTTGAATAATACAAGCTCTGTGCTGAGATCGTCGAAGCATTTCCTGTGTACGAAGAAGGTATGTGTAAAGTGTAGAAATATGCTTCACTGTCGATCTAGAAGAAAATTAAACGTATCCGACAATATAGTGATACAGGTAACAAGCAACATTTGATCAACGAAATTCGCGAACAAGCATCGCAAGGCGTTTACGTGGTTAAACACATATTAAAAACAAAAATACTTCAATAATAACGTTTCCATTCAAAATAATCATTCCCCATTTCAGTAATTTTAATCTACTCTGTAAACGAACGGCGACTTAAATATGCCCAGGACTTTTTCATTTTCCATATACTTACAACATAGTCACTTTGCAACCATACTAGACCTGTTTTTCTGTATTATCCATTTTTACGCTGACACTCATCCCTGATCGTTCTAGCAAACTTTTGATATCGTCTCTGTAGAATGACTTCAATCGATCACAAATCCACATTTCCGAACATGCTGCATTAGCTTCTCATTAGTCTCATTCTTTATTTCATCCCGATGTACTATTGATGCTCCCAGCGATGAAATTAAGGCGGGAAGAGGTAGAAGCTGTAGATTGTTTTCAATCACTCATATAACTTCAGACGGAATCCCGTTCATGCCCTATATAAAGCTCTAACAAATTGTCTTAAAGTGGTTTCGCAACCAGCCTAAAGAAGGTTACACGCGCGGTATCAGGAAGTTACCACACCGATTAGAGAAGCGTGTGAACGTGACAGAGAGCTGCATACAAAAGTAGCTGATACTAAAGCAGTAGATAACTTACGGAAAAATTTGTGCGTTTTTCCCACCAATATCCATTTGCAGGATAATTTGAAATTGTATTGGGGTTCCGATTGCCCCAAAGGTCAATTCGCAACTCGACATTCGAGTCTTTGGTAGTCAGAACATGAATAATATCATTTCCGAGCCACAAACTGTTCTCCAACCCATTGTTGAATCCAGCTTTATATTCATTCCAAGTTTTATTGTAGAACGAAAGGAGACCATCAACGCGTCTAAATCAAAGGATATGTCGCAATTCATTTCACCACTGTAATGCCATAAAAAGAGAAAATTAAATAAATTCTAAGCTAGACTAATCAGCTAAATTAGAAAAAATTGAAATTATACGCAAAAGTGAAGTTACTTCTAAAGCTCACTTATCGAATTTCATAAACCTTATTCAATATCAACACTGAATACTGACGTAATTGTAAATTAGAGGCACATGCCAAATAGCAATAATTTAAATAAGTACCTCTGAAAAACGGTCCAGCCACCGCCATCGGTTTCCATATCACAGTATGCGTTGAAAGCTGGTATGCCCGGTGGACTGAGCGTATACACTCCGCTTGGAAGGTTGCTGTATTTCTGATGCATTTCATGACAATCTTTTGCCGTATAACTTTGACCTAAATTATTTTTTTATATCGATTAGAGCCATGCACAGTGTAATTACTGGGCTACTCAAAAGCATAGCGGAAAACAATGCAAACGGTCCCTTCAGTTTGTGATGAAAAGGTAGGCGGTAATCAGCTCAATAGGTGAACGGCTACGGACAGTGGGCATACATCCAAATGTTCCTTTATTGAATCTGGCTGTCTGATGCTATATGAACTGGGAAACAATTTTATATAATGGCAAGAACTATAAAGGTACCGACAACCTTCGAATAGAGGGTAAAAAATTTGAAAGCACTGCATAATTATCCTTTCGGGACACTACGATATAGTTGGGGTAGTCGTATCCACAGTCTGTCGATTCTAATTGAATTACTTTGTACGCTACTGCTGTGGACCGTTTAATCATCGACTTGGTGCAAGAACTAAAATAACATAAAGAAGAATTCTATTCTCACCTGTAGGTGTTGCTGTTGTAGGCGGCCTTGGTGATGTAGGTGTTGAGCTGGTGGAGGAGTTTCCGTATTCACCTGAAAAGGAGCTGTGTATATTGGAAGATGTTAATCTATATATTGTTATTCTGCTGTCTTAAATGCTCGCTTTTGCTGGAGCCCTTCAACCGTGGATGCTGATTTGAGATTCACGTGTAAAGCAAATATTTAATTATCATAGTGCCAAGTGATTGAGAAATACTCGGCTTCCCTTGTTAAAATAATTCACTGACTTACAAACATTGTTTTTGTCGTTCCTATGGATACTCTAACGAAGGCATAAACCGAGATATTTTTCTTTGTCATTTTTTAAATCAAAGCTTTTGTTCCTGAGACGTTAATCATTTTCAAAATCTCAATTTTTTGAAAGAGCTACTTACATATAAATTGTGAGGATGCTTTTTCGCAGTCAGCCGTACGCCATTTCCCTAGCTGACATTGGACACCTCCAGTAGTTCCTGTGGTATGACATATTTGGGCGCATTGAAGGCTTGGTTGTCCTGGTACCCAGTTTGTGTAATCCAACGGAGATGAGTCAGTGTATTGAAACGGACTTGCTCCTATTTGAAACGCTCCAAACCATGGATCGGTTTTCAAAAACTCAAGCCAAGAAGCTGAAAGTACAGTGCGGCGTCAGTTTGTTTGTTTTGATTGCAAAAATCTCTCTCTATTTGATAATGAAACGCCGTTAGTATGAAAAGTCTTTCGAGAAACATTGTATTTTACAATAGAAAATATTCGTTGATATTTTGAATTTACCACAAACTCTTTTACCGATACAGAGTTTACTTACAAATGATTGCTCCATCAAATGCACTGTGAATTGATGCCAAATGTCCATTTGAAAAATTCGTCGCACAATACTTTTCTGCGTCATTCCACTTTAGCTTCTGATGATCAATTACCGTGTAGCATTTGCCGTTCTGTTGACATAAATGCGGTGTGGAAACTGAAAGCAATTACATACATTGATACATTGAACTATACTTTAAAAAAAATCATACCGTCATCCGCTTCTGAAGTCTGACAAATACAAAGAATGACAATTATAGAAAAAAAATTTGCGTTGAACATTGCTCACGCAGTAAAGCTCACTCTCAACTGTATATTGTCCTATGTAATGCTGAACAGTTGTACAATGACATTTGCCTATCAATATATACTCTTTGCTCATCATCTCAGCTGTGGCTTCACAACGTGTTTAAACGTGTGCAGACAAGAAGATGACACAAATAATGCTTCGTCCCAACCAACTGCTGTATTTATCATTGTATAACTTATCTGCACGTCATTTTATTCACACGCGGTGACGACACAGCGCACATATGGGACAGAGGTTACATATCGATAAGAAAACGTCATAGTACAGGGTGAGTCAAAAGTTGCTGGACAACTTTGAACAGCTATAACTTTGCGAAAACTCAACTAATCTGGATGCAGTTTTTTGCATCTGATAGAGCTACTTCTAATTTAGATTTTTTAACCTGTAAAACTGGCTCATTTTTCGTCATTTTATGTCAACTTTAGAAGAAGTGAGATTTTGTAAGACGGACGGAATTGTGATTGGCCTTGCGATAAATAACGTATCGCGTTGCAGTGGGATGGCTCGGATTCGACAGTTGGTTTTTGGTTCCTGTGCGATAATCGCACTAGTAAAATACGGGTATGTTTTGCAGACGAACGTATATACACTCGGAATAATGCTTGATTTAAAATCGTCATTCGTCATTCATAGATGGCTATATTTCTAATGGTACACAACACGTACAAACTTCAATGTTATTTTGCAGTAATTTTCTGTACGAAGCAGCTTAGAGCCATTAGCGCTTATATTTCTCATTATGTAATTTTGTAGTCTTTCTTTTATATTATCTTTAGATGATACATACCCATGGACGCTCACACCCTCCTAGGCGCTTTCGTCTGGTGTTCCTCCCATTACTCGGCTTTTGCAAGCGTGTACTTCTTTGGTGATGACTTTTTGAATTCACATCATGCTACTGCTTGTGATTACATGTAATGTAGGGCTCTTTTTTTGTAAATAGACTGCAACGCAATTAGGGTACGGTATGCAAATTAGGCGTCTCCGACGATCTGCAAACTTGATTCTCTTCCCCTTGAGTACCACAGCTATTGACTCTTTTTTGTCGGCGGTACTTTTGCCGTCAAACCAGAAAGACGGTAACTTGCGAGCATCTCTCAACCGCTCTAAAACTTGCAGTTGCCTTAACACTCATGTTGAATGATGTGTCGAATGTTATGTTTACATGTTAGTTAATGTTGTTAAAGAATGTTAGTATTTTCATGTCTCGTGCAGTAAGTAGTGAGAAACGTGAACAACAATAAGAAATTCATGCACTTGACAGGAACGTGATAATGACCAACCGACAGCTTTCAGGAGATGAAAAGACAGAGTTTGTAGACAGAAGGTCACTTTATCATCACACCATGTTTCTAGCTAAAGAATTTCTGGGATCTGCTAAATTTCTCTGAGTAATGACGCGAGTTCGAGGAAGACGTATTTATTCAAAACCATTCACTGATATATGTATGCCCGAAATTATTGAAAATTTTCATGATATCGCGCTTCGCAGCATCATACGAGATTGTTTCGGATTGATATAATTATCACTAGGACCAAGATTCCAGCAAAATCCGTACCAAGTCCCCCATGTCGGCGGAATGTATTTGCCATTCAGTGACTCATAAGCACAGTAACGACCGAACCACCATGCACTGCAAGTTGCTCATGCATCATATCCTTCCGTTAATGCAAAAAACAATTGCAATATTTACCCCCTTTTGTACGTTGAAGAACAATTAGGATTGACGCTGTGAATTGCATCTACTGTAGAAAAGTTCTTGTTATTTGAATCGTACATATTGCTGTGCGGGTCCAGCGAAGCATTGCCTATGTATAAAGAAGAAATGTGTAGAGTGTAGAAATTAGCTTCATCATCGATCTGAAAGAAAATTAAACGTACCTGACCATATAGTAATACAGATAGCAAACCACATTTGTTCACCAAAATTTGCGAACAAGCATCAACAGGCGTTTTGTGGTTAAAGACATGGCAAACAAATAGGAAGAGGTCAAAACCTGTAGCTCGTTTCCAACCCCTCAGAAAACATCGGGATGAAATCAAGTTCAAGGATGATAAAAAATGAAAGGAAAAGTTTTGAAGTGGGTTCGCAACCAGCCCAAAAAATCTATGCAAGCTGTATCAGGAAGTTGTCCCACTGATAAGAGAGGTACGTGACGGTAACAAAGAAGTGCATCAAAAGGTAAGGAAAGTACATCGCGGAGTAAAATTTCTGTAAATATGTGAAAAATATTGTCCAGATCATATATCAACCGTCTTTCTATGAGTGAAATAGACAAAGAGATTTTTGAGACCAGTAATGATATTTGAGCAAAATGTGACTTACGAAAAAATTAGAGCGCTTTTCCCACCAATATCCATTTGGTTTGGACGAAGTTGGATTCCGATCGCCCCAAAGGTCAATTCGCAATTCAACATTCGAATCTATGGTAGTCAGAACATGAATAATATCATTTCCGAGCCATAAACTGTTCTCCAATCCATTGTTGAATCCAACTTTGTAATCTACCCATTTTTTATCGTAGAACGAAAGGCTACCATCAACGCGTCTAAGACGAGTGATATTCATAATTATCATTTTACTCTGGAGGGGCTTTTTTATTAGCATAGACAGAGAAATATCATTCATTTTGAGAAAAACTTCAATCGAACAATTCATATTGGAGCAAAAGGAGAAATGAAACATTAACGACGTAACTGGCGTCGAACGCTTATCGAATTTTATACGCTTTAACCAAATCAGATCTTTACCCTGCTGTTACTACAAAATCGAGGTCCATGTCAAATATCAACAATGTAATTTAAATAAGTACCTCTGAAATACGGTCCACCCACCACCATCTGTTTCCATATCACAGTATGCTTTGAAAGCTGGTATACCCGGTGGATTAAGCATATACACTCCGCTCGGCAAGTCGCTAATCTTCTGGTGCAATTCATTACAATCTTTCACCAAAATTTCGCCTAAATTGGAATTTTTTGCCGATCAGCGTCATGCAGAGTATAATCACAGAACCACTCAAAAGTATAATGTAAAGCACAAAGCAAATGGCCCCATCAGTTTGTGACTAAAAGATAGGTGATAATCCGACCGATGCGTTAATGGTTAAGTACAATCAGCTAACGTCGAAAAGGCATGTTTAAATTCTCTTAAGTTAATCAACGCATCAAATACTGCGGAATATTGCGGGAGACGCATCCGTTTGGACACCGAACTGGCGCCGTTTTGCCATTTCGCATCTTCCTCGCCCACTATTCGTCACCATCATCAACATATCATCGATCACGTTATTTTTCGCGGACAGAAAGGATAGTGCGCGTTATTCCCGTATTTCTTACGAGTGAGAGTATAAACTCAGGCAGAGGAGGAATAATTCTAATGACTGAAGAGCATTACTTCCCTTTGACCCTGGCTTCCAAGAAGAAAGAGAGGATGTGGCAACTTATTTCTTCAACTAAAAAGAGAAAAGGTAAAATCAGCAATACTTTTAAATAGCCGTGCTTATAGCAAGATATCATCATCGTATGTCGTACTTACAAACGAACGATTGCGTAGTTTTGCAGGATACAACTGTCCATTTTCCCTGAGTGCAGGTTGCATCAGTTTTATGACATATTTGAATGCAGCCGTTTGGAAGAGACGACGGTTGACCCGGCGCCCAATTTGTAAACGAAAATGTTTTGCTATCGCTCCATCGAAACCGTGTCCCGTCAGAAGCAAAGCCGCCAATCCAAAGATTGCTATTAACGCTCGGATGTTGCAGCAGTGTAGCTAAAAACGTTATTTTGTTTGTAGAATAGCTGTGCAACTCTAGGAATGACAATAGAAGAGTCAAAAGAATGCATTAGATTGGCAGTGGCTGAATATATATGCATGTCATGATAGCTAATAAAGTGACCTGCGCACAAAACTATCACTGAAGAATGCAAAAACAGCCTAACAGTTAGTTAAATTAGTGCGGTCATGGGAAGTTCAAATCCTCTATCTTTTAGCACGACCACAGTACGCGATGACAGTTAGTTACTGTGTGCAGTATAGCCTAAAAAATGTTGGGCACATTTTATCTCACAATCGCTAGTGTGCGATCTCTTTGTCTGCTTCTTGAATCTCGTTCTTTCTCTCTGTGTTTCTCGCTCTCTCGCTTTGGTCTTAAAGGAAATAAAGCGGAATGATCTGACCCGATCGTCTGTAAGAAATAACTACATATCCTTGAAGTCTAGTGGTACAACAGCGGGCAAGCAGCTTTTTGTCGCACCAAGCAGAAAACTGGTGCTCTCTAATGCAGCATGGTGAAGAATAAAATTAGGGAACTATCAGAATCGTTAACATTCGGAGAGCCGCCTGTCTCAAAGACAATCGGCTCAACGGGTGGACCACTGCACGTGTAGCGTGTGGCAGGTTTTTTGAATGCTATTAAAGAATTATTCCGTTGCACCCCTGCGCGAGACTTTCCGAGTTACGTTATTATCAGACTATCTTACTGAACTGATAGACAAATTGATGGAGGGACTGTGATGTACAATTGCATTTCTAAATTTTGACGATTTGTGTTCCGTCTATTGAAATTGAAATTAGGGTTGTTACGGGAACGGGGAATCGGAAATTCTGGGGACGGGGAATTTCGGGGACGGGGACAAATTCAGATTCCGGGGACGGGGACAAAATCAAAATCCGGGGACGGGGAATTTTCGGGGAAGGGGACAAATTCAAATTCCGGGGACGGGGAATTCCCCGTCCCCGTACAACCCTAATTGAAATCAAACCTATTATAGCCGCATCGGAAACTTCGGTTATTGATGCCAAGGAAGCTGCAGTTCCGCTTTGAACCTGACTTTTGCAAAATCGTTCGGCTTCTGCCCATGGAAGTGAGCCGGTAACAAGTGCAAAGCATTTACCATTATCTGGATTGCAGGATTGCTCAATAGCTGGAATGTACTGCTATATTTTAAGCTCTGAACAATTTTTGGTATATTTTACTTTAAAGTCAAAGGCATTGAAGATCAAGGAATTTTTGTAGTTAGTATTATTGAATATCAAATTCTTGTGGCTGATTGCTGATTGGCTGAAATAGCTGATTCTTCAGTGCAACATTAAAAATACGCTAGAGTATCTAGGTGAAAAGTATAGTGTGATTTTTTTCATTCATTGCTGAGATATTGCAAACAGAAATAGGGTATACTTTTTTGGACCACCTTGTATGTGGCCGAAAACAAAAAGAAAAGGTTGCTCCTATATGAACATTGATTTGATTTGGCGCTTTGACATTGAGGCGCTTTCTATAATCATGGAAGTCCTTTTTAGTCGGATATTATAAATAAATCACTGACTTCGGCTGTTCTTCTTGGAAGGTATAATTATGGCTCCGACGATGGTGATGGCAACAAATATGATAATTAAGACTGTGGTGAATAAGATTATGATCCATCTATATTTCTTGGTGAAGCTATTCAGTTGCGTTGACGCTATAAGAGGTGCTTCCTCGCCATTTCCATTCCTTACCGGTGACTGCGGGGATACTTCATCTTGTCTCTGGCTAAAAAAGTCACAATATTCGAAAAATTATTTGATTTATTATAACACAAAAACACTCCCTTTGTCGGCACAAAATAGGCAATCGTATAAAGAGCGAATGCAGAATATAACTTCGCGCTATCGGTTTTTAAAAAAAAAAGAATTTAGGACAAAAAGATTTTTACTAGACGAAATAAGCTGCAGCATTTCGTGTAAAAGTGAAGTATTATGTACTGAAAACATATTCCGAACATTTCGTAGAGTTTTAAGAGAGACTTTTTCTAAGCATCGAGCTTTTTGTTCAGAGCCTTGGCACAATGGGCAAAAAGTTCTCAGATTTTGATGAAATTTGTTACCCAGGGGTAATTTAGGTCGGGATTTCCGAAAAACGCATCAGAATTTTTCGAAAATATTTTCGTGTCGAGATATGGCGGGAAATTTAAATTGAATCAGATCAATACAGTGACGAAATCAAAATCCTTGTTTCTGTATACCATTCGAAAGGAAATAAAGGGAGAAATCTGAAACTGATCGAAATTATAAAATTAGTGCAAAATGAAGAAAGTTATGCTGGAAAGAACAGGTCTCATTTTTTCGCTTTTTAGTTTATCGACTTTTTCGGCTAAAACTTGTTCACAATTCCTAAGTGAAAGTTACCCTAGGATTACTCTCCTGACTCTGGGCTATCCAACGGTGTCATGAAAATTAAAATTCGCATGTTGGAACGATGTTCTATTTCAGCTCAAAGTTGACTCTATCCGCAGTAACGATAAGTCGTCTGTGCTGAAGGATTCTCATCTCTATTCCGAAGTCTGCGCACGTCCGATCCGAGTTCATTTCCCATCTCTGGTTGAAATCCTTTCAATTTTTCTCGTTTAGAGTTTCCCTACTTTGATAGAATGTGTTATAAGCTATCTAGTGGTGTGTTTGCATAGAGAGAGTAACTCAGTTGTCATTAGTTCGATTCAACTGACGCTGGTGGACAACTGAAGACTACGGCACAGACGACTTACCGTAACTGCGAATAGAGTCAACTTTGAGCTGAAATAGAACATCGTTCCAACACGCGAATTTTGGTTTTTATGGAACCATCGGATAGCCCAGAGTTAGGAGAACAATCCTGGATCAACTGGACGGAGAATTCCAACCAAGATTTTGCCGAAAAATTCGAAAAACTAACAAGGTAACTAACTCAAAAAAGTGTGAAAATGCGGTATTTTATTCTTTTGCATAGCTTTCTTAATTTTGCATCTATTTCAAAACTGTGCACATTTTTCGACTTCTCTCGTCATTTCCAGTCGAATGGTATACAAAAATATAAATTTTGGGGGCCTCTTCGTGAAGTTCTGAAAACTCGTTTATACCGTAATTTTGGCACGGGTCAACTTTGAGCTGAAATAGAACATCGTTCCAACATGCGAATTTTAATTTTCATGACACCGTTGGATAGCCCAGAGTTAGGAGAGTAATCCTAGGGTAACTTTCACTTAGGAATTGTGAACAAGTTTTAGCCGAAAAATGCGAAAAACTAAAAAGCAAAAAAATGTAATTTATTCTTTCTAGTATAACTTTCTTAGTTTTGCACCAATTTTATAATTTCGGTCAGTTTCAGATTTCTCGCAACATTTCCTTTCGAATGGTATACAGAAACAAGTATTTTGAATTTGTTACTATAGTTAGCTGATCAAGTTTAAATTTCCCGCCATATCTCGACACGAAAATATTTTCGAAAAATTCTGATGCGTTTTTCGGAAATCCCGACCTAAATTACCCCTGGGTAAAAAATTTCATCAAAATCTGAGACCTTTTTGTAAACTGTGCCAAAGGAAGCTCGATGCTTAGAAAAAGTCTCTCTTAAATTGTTTTCAAGGTCGAATTTCAGTTCGAATAACTCATCGATCGAGTACGTTTGGAGTACATTTGACGAGTCATTACTTCGATCTTAAATAACTGAACTAAACCACTTCCAGTGTTGTTACCGGTGAAACCAGTGAAGATACTTGTGGCATAACAGAGTTATCGTCAATATTTGATGTATTCTCGTTATTAGCAGCTTGGGCTCCGGCACTATAATATTGCAGAGGAAACAGGATTTTTCACACTTTAACATAACCTTACTTTCCTGGCGTTGTGAAGTTTTCATTATTTGAAGCAGCATAATTAGTCGGCATTCCTGTCTTAAACAAAAAATGAATTTTTAATAGCCGTAAATTGGGAAGCGGCAATTTTTGCTGCACTCATTTGCAATGAAAAAAGCCAGAGTTAATAAAAATGTTTCAGTAACATTAATTCGATTTGTTCTAAACTTTGTTTAATCAAATATGAAAAGACGGTTGTTTAGGCCTGTATATAATGATTATCTTCGTAATATTGATATAAACAATCAAAGAAATATCCTTAAAAGTAGTCGGTAGAGAGACTAATTCCCTAGACTTTGCTGCAAAATATAAAAACTAAACAAGTTGTTAACAAAATTTCCTCAAAAGATTGTTTTGATTCAGGATGATGACGAAATTAATTATCGCCGTTTATATTAAACCTTTAAGTATGTAATTTCGCTTTAGTCGCTTTTATATCAACCATCTGCAGAATCGGAAACAACTAACAAAACAAGGAATTCGTCTCACCTATAAAAGCAGAAAATTGCTAAATAAAGGCTGGTAAAACGGTCAGGTGTACTTAACGAGATGAATTTCGTAAGCGTAGGATATTAAAGTTCCAATAATCTCACTTCATTAGCAAGCGGGAATAAATACGATTGTTATAAGTTTACTAATGTGAAATTTCGTACCTTTATCTTCGATGCTTTATTGTTTGGCAAGTTTTTGTCTGTTTCCTTTGAGGTGTCAGCGACTTCGAAGCTAGATGCTTGCTAAAAATATATTAAAAGCAGAAAAGTACAAATATGTCTGCTATAGTAAGTACTTGATTGTCGCTGGCATCATTTATCGGCGGTTGAGGGAGCATATCATATTGCCCCTGTCTGAAAAGACACGATATCGGAAAATTTATGATTAATTTTTTATAAAAAATACTCCAGTTTGCCTGCAAAAGAATTCAAGACATATCACGTGAGAATAAATGTAGTTCCTCCGCACCCACTCAATATGAAGGTCCACTCTACGGCTTGGTGTGTAGCTTAAGGTGCCTAGCGGCCTTCTTTTTAAAAAAAATCTGTTAGCCTTTTTTTGGAACACCCTGTAATTCTGGAGACGTTGCATTTCGGCATTAAACTTCGTTTTGAAATGTGCAAGCCATATCGGTTCGGTGTAAATTCAGTTGAATTAATTAATGAGTAATTATTGCTGCTGAAAAGCAGCGGTGGAGAATAATAGACCGAAAAAAGTGATTTTATTTGGAATTAACTCTTTATAAGAGGAACACAAGAAAGAAAGAAGAGAAGAGGAAAAGTTAGCGCCTAAATAAATTATCAATAGCTTCTCACTCTCTTGGTAAAATTCGTCTTTAAATTCATATTACCGCCATTATTCCTTTCTCATTAGAAATTATTTTATAAATTTATAATTCGTGGTTGATGCCTACCTCCTGTTTTCATGCTCAGCAATTGCTTTTCTTTCTTCGAGAAGTTTATTGAATATATATTTTTGGCCAGTTTCTTTCAAACTTTTCATGAAGCAGCTGAATGCTTCTGGACCACGTTTCTGAACAAAATCGATCAATTTTTGGTTTTTCTTATATGGTGTCGTCTCTGCCTAGATTAAAAAAACGAAATGAAAGTTCGTTACATAAAAAAACTTACGAATATAAAATGTGCTTCATTTAGAGTTAAAAATCTCTTTTCTTGAAGATGATCAGCCACTTCCAAAATAGTCAAGTTATTGCAGAGATATGTAAGGCAACTTGTTAGACATTCTCTATTTAATGAATCGTCTTTGAACTCGAAATTCTCATGGCCCTTTTTCAATGTTTTTTCAGATGATCTAGAAGCATTTGTTTCTAACGCTTCCTCAGTGACGAGAGAGTCTACTGGCCTTTCTCTGCCAGAGGCTTCTTGCTTATTTTCTTGAGCGCTGGATGGTAAAGCATCTTGAGACATATGACTTGATGCCATTTCCAAAAGGATATGAAGATTTTGAAATTATTGGCGATAATATTTTTATCTGTAATTTGCACCGCAAGCAATTTTTATGAAAATAAACTCCGTCAAAGTTTAGAGCGTGAAATAACAAGGCACTGAGCGTCGTTTTTGTGCAACTGATTACACATACACACATAAACACACAATGCTAAGCCTGACATTTAGTGAGTGTATGTAAGCGCTCACTTGTATGCTTCTGTTATCAGTGAGAGACCGATCAAACAAAGATGCTGAAACAACAATCTCAAAAAAAGCGCCAAATTGAAGCAGTCTTCTCGAATGGAAAATTCTCAGTATTGCAGCGACTCGCACTCAAACAGACGCTGAAGCAATTATGATTAATTTACTACAATCTCAAATTCACAATCTTTTCAACGTGTTCAATTGACCAGTATTTAAAAACAGGTTTGTGAGCGTTTATGCAATATATTTGTGTCTTTACGTACTGAACATTTTGCTTCTAGCTAAAAACATTGTTAGAATCCGCAACATTTCCATAAGTGACGACAGCGAATTAAATGAAGAGTTAATTATCTCGAACCATCCGTTGATTCGCAAATGAACAGAAAGATAGAAAAGGTTTCACAAGGCAAGACTTCGTAACATCATACGAGACCGTTCGGGGTTAATGCAAAAGGGACCTTTGTCAATGCACCAGTAAAGGCCATATGGTGCGCCCCAATTTGCCGGCACATATTTGCCATTCAGACAAGTGTTAGCGCAACCATGCAACCACCATCCGCTGAAATATGCCTCATTAAATAGTGTTAAGAAAGCAACAAAATTACTTTAACTGAAACGTAGAAAAGCAATCATGGTTGGCGCCATGAATGGCATCAATTGTCGAAAATGGTAAACCATGTTCATCAAAAATGCCGTATTCTTGCGTCGTCGATGCGTTGCCTGTGCGTAAAAAGGATACGTTTAATGTGTAGAAATGCGCTTCGTCGTCGATCTAAAAGAGTATCATCAACAGCCGATATTGTAAGAAACAGTTAAGAATCAAAAGTTGTTCATTAAGCATTTCGCCGAATCGGTTCGATCATTTTTTTATCATCTAATAATATCAAAGCTCACAGTTCCTAACTACAACTTCAGTTTGCCATCTCAACAGAGTGCCTTTTTTGTCCGTTCGGTATTTTTACCTCACAGCTGTCAGAGTTATTCAGTTTTCTCCCATTTCAGTTAAACGTCGCAAAGTTCAGAGCACGATAACAAATTCGCAAAGTGATACATATTCGTTAACAAAAAAGTATTTTTGAAGTATGAAGACAAAGCGCTTATTATCTAACAAGCTTCTGTGTAATTAAAATGTTTTCTAATACCCTATATTTTCTCAAAATTTCTTAAATTGGACATATCCAAAACTTTCTCGATCAAACATTAAAAATACAGAAAAAATTATCGGTTATTAAAGCGAAGCTACAGCGATTAGATGTTAAGATTGTAAAACTTTAGTTCAAAAGAAAAACATATCAAAGATACGGTAAAAATAGATATTTTTCATTCAGACATGTATTTTTTTAAACTGTACAAATATCAGAATGACTGAATGCATGAATATTATAATATTACAAACATATGCAAAACAAATATATGCTGTTTCAATCTCATAAAGGATGAACGTTCAAAAAATGTTAAACATGAATAAACGATGAAAAGCATATTTTTTATTTGCTCCATTATCAACGTACAGTTAAATTCGTTTGTAACGTTTTCGCTTATACCGGTCAAAATGTGTCGATCCTCCATTCATCGGTATAAAAGGATATCACTATAATGGGTGACTTACAGAAAAATTAGTGTGCTTCTCCCACCAGTATCCATTTGGATTTGATGAATTCGGATTCCGATCTCCCCAAAGGTCAATCCGTAACTCGACGTTCGTGTCCTTGGTGGTCAGAACATGAATAATATTATTTCCGAGCCATAAATTGTTTGCCAGCCCATTGTTGAATCCAACTTTGTAATCGTTCCATTTTTTATCGTAGAACGAAAGATTGCCATCAGTGCGTCTGAGACAATTATTATGTGTTTTTATCATTTAATTTTTGTGGAGCAAGTGCGGTGATATATACAACAAATATCTCAGCAATTTTGAGCAGGGTTTCAATCAAACAGCGTGTTTCAAAACTTGATGAAATTTTGAATTTATAAGGAGGTAACTGCCGCCGACTCCAAGTCGAATTTTATAAAATTTACTTGAAATCAACACGAACACCTGCCGTTACAACAAAAATAGACGGCATATATCAAATATCAAAAGAATAATTTAAATCAGTACCTCTGAAATACGGTCCAACCACCACCATCAGTTTCCATATCACAATATGCGTTGAAGGCTGGTATACCCGGTGGACTGAGCGTATACACTCCGCTTGGAAAGTTGCTGTATTTCTGGTGCAAGTCGCGACAATCTTTTGCAGTATAGCTGAGGTTTTCGCCTGAATTGACTTTTCTGCAGATTAACGCTATGCATATCGATATAAAAATCTCACGAAAGAGTATCACGGAAAACATAAAGTGAACTGCCTCTTTAGTCCGCTATCAAAAGATATGATGTGATTGCGCCAATGAGAGAAAGACTACAGACAATCTGCGCGCGTCCAAAGGGATGCGCAATAAGTTTTTGGCACTGATAAACGCTTCACACATTGTGAAATATCGTGCGTGACGCAACAGTGTGGCACACCACCCGCGTCCGCATCACCTATGATTCGTCATGGTCATCAGTCTTTTATCAAGGTTTCGTATGCGGTCAGAAAGGACAGTCCGCGTTGTCTATTCCATATTGCTTATGAGCGAGTCTCTAAACTCTGCCGGAGGAGAAATGAGTCTGATGCCTGAAGTACATTATTCCCCTTCGATCGTCTCTCTTAGGATACAGGATATGAGGCAGTGACATACAAAGTAACTCGAGTATAAGAGACCCGAATATAAGAGCAATTTTTTGGCAGATTTTGTAGCCAAGATTCGGATGTAAGAGCAAGCACCTCATAAAATGGTAAGGGTCTGCCAGCTCAAGCGATAAAGCTGGTGCTCTATAAGCAAAAGGACATGGATTTGATTACCATGATGTTTAAGTACGCTCTCGATGGTTCACAGGGTACGTGAGAATTGAACTCTCGACCTTTCACTACCATAGCACCGGTTCTACCAATTGAGCTCGCATGCTCTAGATGGAGTACTCGAGTGTGCTTGCTCTTAAATGCAAGTTTCGACCGAAAAAAGCGCCATAAAAAAGGCAATTGGGTCAACTAAAATGTGGATCAGTTAACTTGTCCACAGCTAAACTTTTAGTAGATTCTCACTGTGAGCAATTTCATCGGAAATACGTTCAAGCCAAGATTAATGATTACTTTTCTTGATTCATAATGCTCAAATACTTATAAAACCTTAATTTTGTTTGATGAACTTTATGTTCTGACCTGTGGTACATTATTTGACGTGTTTCTGACACTGATGTCGCTAAAAATGGCCGACCCCGCATAAAAGAGCATTTTTTTAAATTTCCCGAGCCTGCTCTTTATCCGGGTTTTACTGAACTATTTTCACAAGGGGAGGTAAAATGAGTGTCATTTTTAATTTTTTGTCGTGCTCAAAGCAAGATATCATCATTAATGTAATACTTACAAACGAAAGATTGCGTAGTTTCACAGGGAACAACGGTCCATTTTCCTTGAGTGCAGGTCGAATCAGTTTTCTCACACACTTGAATACAGTCGTTTGGGATGGACAGCGGTTGACCTGGTGCCCAGTTGGTGAACGAAAAAGGCCTTCCATCGGTCCAACGAAACAGCGCACCGTCAGAAGCAAGGCCGCCAATCCAAAGATTGCTGCTCACGCTAGGATGTTGCAGCAGTGTATCTAAAAATGTTATTTCGTGTGTAGAGGAGACATGCAGCTTTATAAATTATTGTAGATGAGCCAAAAAATGCATTAGATTAGCGATGGCTGAATATATGGATGTCATCATAACTAATCAAGGGACCTATATGCAAAGCGATCACACAAGAATGTGGAAACAGCCTAACAGTCGGCTAAATTAGTGCAGTGATAAGAAGTTCAAATCCTCGCAATTATTAGCACGACTACGGTACGTAATGACACTTGGTTACTTTCTGCAGTATAGTCTAAAATATGTTGTGCACATTTCATCTCATTGCCGCTAGTGCGCAATCTCTCTGTTTGCTTCTTAACCCTCGTTCTTTTTCTCCTCATCTCGTTCTCTCTCGCTCCGGGCTTAAGGGATGTAAAGTGGAATGTCTCAAAGGAATAACTACATATCCTTGAAGTCTAGTGGTACAACAGCGGGCAAGCAGCTTTTTATAGCACCAAGCAGAAAACTGGTGATCTTTAACACGGAATGGTGAGGAATAAAATTAGGGAACTATCAGAATCGTTAACAGTCGGGAAGTTGCCTGTCTCAAAGATAATCGACTCAGCGGCTGGACCGTTGCACGCAGGGTGTGGCAAGTTCTTTGAATGCTCTTAAACAAATCTATTGCACCCCTGCGCAAGATTTCCTCAATTACGTTATTATCAGACTATCTTACTGAACTGAGAGACGAAATGATGGAGGGACTGTGAAGTACAATTGTATTTCTAAAATTTAACGATTTGTGTACCGCCTATTAAAATTGAAACTGAACCTATTATAGCTGCATCGGAAATTTCGGTTATTGACGCCAAGGAAGCTGCAGTTCCGTTTTGAATTTGTCTTTCGCAATATCGTTCGGCTTCTGACCACGAACGCGAGCCGATAACCAGAGCAAAGCATTTACCATTATCTGGATTGCAAGATCGCTGGACAACTGAAACATACTGTTATATTTTGAGCTCTGAACGATTTTTGATTTGTTAGTATCTTACAAGGTAAAATAAATTAACATATCCCAGTGTTTGTGATGGGCAATAATAAGAATGACAGCTTGGAATATTCGAAAAACGACAAAAAAAATGTACTTTCATCACCATTTATAGCTGGTGATATTGTCCTACGTTCTTCAAAAATCAAAACAAGTGTCAAATGTGTGCACCGCTTTTAAAAGAAAAATGAGTTACTACATGAAAAGTCATTTAGTGCAATTTTCATCGATGATGAAAGCTTTTGCGCGCATTCGCTTATTAAACTCCACTAAAATTACGGAGTTATAAATCCTTTGAGCGCAAAATAAAACGGATATGTATTATATATTAATTACAATCTTTTAAAGTCATGACAATTTCATATATAACTTGCAGCTATTAACATTTGGAATAATTATCATAATCATTAAACTTTCGAAACTAAGCTCAAATTTTCCTACTACTATTAAACTGCAACTATTTATGGTATATTCTTTTCGTGTTAAATTAAATTTTAATGTCTGCAGAGCTTCTTTCAAGCTAATCGAACACTAACCTCAACGTATGTGGACGTAAACAAAAATAAATAGGTTGCTTCTAAACAAACATACAGTATACGAAGCACTTTCTATATTCATAGAAGCCCTTTTTATATAAGTCCATTTTAGTCGGATATATGAAATAAATCACTGACTTTGGCTGTTCTTCTTGAACTGGATGAATCTGTGTAAGGCGATCGCAACAATCATGATAATTACGCCAACAGCAAAGCCAACCCCAACCCAGATTAAAGCTATGATCCATCGATTTTTCTTGGTGAAGCTATTCGATTGCGCTGACGGTATGAGAGGTACTTGATCGCCATTTCTATTAATTATCGATGACCGCGAGGATGCTTCATCTTGTCTCCGGCTAAAAACAGTCATAATGCTCGAATAGTTATCTGATATACTGTAAGGCGAGAAATTATTGGGTGGTATTAAATTTGGGTGAATTGGGTGGTCCGGCAGACCACCTAAATTTAGTCTCACTCAATATTCCTATCCCAACAGTATCCCGAGTGAGACCAATCATTCACCCTAATTAAATCCCACCTAATTGGTCGAACTTGGCCGGTCACTCAAATGAAGTTCCACTCAATATTTCTGTCTTTACAGTAATATATACAAAGAAAGCACCCAGTGTGTCGGCACAAAACCGGCAGTCATATGATAAATGATATACTGCCTTTCATCCTAATTCGCCACTCTTGCATTCAGTTGGTAACCCTTGCATATCATTTCGTCTATCTTGTATTCTATTCTGTCACACCAAAATTTTCGTATGAATGCACATGTCATTGCTAGTTGATAAAGCTCAACCAATTCACTTTTTGTAATATGCATTAACACTTCTTTAGTAAGCGGCTGACTGTGACTTCAGAGACTGCGATACCAAACGAAGCCGAGAACTTTTCTTAGAACTATGAAAGGAAAATGCTGCAATCATCATCCACCCAGGTTCTGAGAGTCGACTTCTGCTCGTCAGTAAGCTTGTAAACCTTTATTCCACTGCGCTACTTTGCCTCGTTGCATCTTGAGAAACTTCTTGATGATGGTGCCAAGAGTCGTCCGCTTAGCACCCTTGCGTTTGCGATCATTTGCTCACTCCGTCCAGAGAGTAATACTTCAAAGATTTTTTTGACGAACGTCATCAGAAATCGAAGCATTCTCGAATCGCATACTGGAGGGGAGGGGGTTGAGATTGACGCGTTTACAGAAAATGAACTGATTGAACATTATCAGCTAGTAATTACAAGCTAATTCGTGCAAAAACTTGTGTGTGACGAATTAGAATGCGAGGTTGGCGAAATCACATGCGAAGTTGACGACTTGAATGTAAGGGTGACGAATTGAGGTGAAACGGAGTATAAGAAGACGAAAACATGAAAGGAAGAAGCAGAGAAGAAGAAAACAAGTTAGCGTTCAAAATGAATAATTAGTAAGTTTTTGCTCTCTATGCAAAACTCGTGTTCCAAATTTAAATTACCACTATCTTACTTTTTCATTAACAACTTGCTCATAAATTAGTTTTTCGCGTTGGTTACTTACCTCGGATTTTCACGTTCAAAAATTGCTTTTCTTTCTTCGATAAGTTTATTGAATACATAATCTTGACTCGTTTTTGTCAAACTTTTCATGAAGCAGCTGAACGCTTTTGGACCACGTTTGTGAACAAAATCGATCAATTTTTGGTTTTTCTTATATGGTGTCGTCTCTGCCTAGAATAAAAACGAAATGAAAGTTCGTTACATAAAAAACTTACGAGTATTAAATGTGCCTCGTTTGAAGTTAAAAATTTTTTTTCTTGAAGATGATCAACCACTTCCAAAATAGTCAGGGTCGTGCAAAGAAACGTAAGGCAACTTGTTAGACATTTCTTATTCAACGTATCATCTTTGAACTCGAAATCTTCGTAGCTTTTGTTCAGTGTTTTTTCATTTGAACTAAAAGCATGTTGAGGTAACTGACTTGATGCCATTTCCGAAAGGATATTAGAAACTTGAAATTAGTGACGATTATATTGTAGCCTATTATTTGAACCACTAGCAATTAATATGAAAATTAATACCATCAAAGTTTACAGCGTGAAATAACAGGGCACACACAGCGCGTCGTTTTTGTGCAACTGATTATACATACACAAACACACAATGCTAAGCCTACATTAAGTGAGTGTATGTAAGCGCTCACTTGTATGCTACTGTTATCAGTGAGAGACCAATCAAACAAAGATGCTAAGACAATAATCTTAAAAAGTAAGCGCTTTATTGAAGTAAGCAGTTTTCTTGGCTGAAAATCTCACTATTACGTCAACTTGCATTTGAATGGATGTAGGAGCTGTCAAGATTGATGCACTGCAATCTTGTAGTCGTATTCTTCCAATTTATTTATATTAAGAAGCACTGCTTTGTGAAAATATTTGCATCATACTAATCTGATATACTGAAGCTTTCAACAGTTGGGTGTTACTATCCACCCTTTATTGCAATGTTGCACAAAATGCAGAGCAGAGGTGTATACGAACTGATCAGCATAGCTTTGCATCATAGTTTCCCACTAATTGCTTCAATTAATAAAAGCAGTCGTTGTAAAAATATTAACGCTTCCCACGCTGAGTGGCAGAATATTCTAGCATGTGAAGCACCTCTAATTTCCCTATTCAACACTAATGTCGTCCTGAAATCGTCACTCTACGCTCCCATAATTAAATAAACGTTCAAGATCGAGTTTTCAACATCAGCATCGTGTTTCTGCGAAAAATTACTCAGAATTGCAAACTGAATTCGTCTAAAGGAAGTGAGAAAAAATTAGAGTCGGCAAAAAATGTAAATAGCGCAATGTTTCGATTCTGAGGGCATGGCCCTTAAAAGTTCTTTCAGTTAAGTTTGGATTTCATGTTCAGTAAAGAGAAATCATATTAATTATGCATGCGCAGCATGGTCTCAACATTGTCTTCAAATTTCAAGCGATTTAACCGAGTAGTGTTCAAGCTGCATAAAAACATTTGTGATAGAACTTTTGGTAACACTGCTGGACTGAATTAATGTTTTAATACGGTACTATTTATTATCTATGTTTTGCATTAGGACGAGCTCTTCTTCCTCTGTGCTGATTCAACATTACCTCCTCACCGATTTTGCACTAGGCTCCTTGACTGGGGTTATACAGGTCTCACATCAACTCCAACACACATTTCTTAATATAGAGTCCAAACAGTCTATGCCGTATATTCTACCTGCCACGCTCATTGCCGAGCTAAGGGGAAGTTGATATTCAGCTATTCTCCACCTCTTCCTCCTCCAAATTTTCAGTCTCGCCCCCTGGAGCCAATTGGTCAGTTTTGAATAGCAGCCAATGGGCGCGCCCCTCAATTCCTCAATTCTTTATTCTCAACAGCTCAACAGTTATATGAAATTGGCCCCTGAGCGCATTTGCAAAGAACGCAAAACTTTTGTAATGATGTCACCACATTTGGCTCCCTTGCTTGCGTGTCTTGTAAGACAGCCTGCGCGACAGCCATGAAATAAGCTGTTGTATTTATTCCGCAGAACACCTTTGTTATTAAAAACACTGAGCAACTTTAACATGTGAATGACCATACTTAAATTCACAACTCACTATTTATAAAGTTTGACAGAAAGAAAACATTTTTTCATAGTATTACTTAATTAAACACCAGGACAGTAATAAAATAAACACCGCAACTACATATGGAATTAATTTCCAGAAGCAATTGCGTACGCCGTACCCTTTCTTAGATAGTTCTCTTAGCTTCACAAGTGCATCTGCATCTCCTTGTTCTGCAGATTTTGTGTACCATTTCATAGCTTCTTCATCTGACTGAGGTACACCTCTCCCCTTTTCATTCATAACACCAAGGTTGCATTGCGCAGCTGCCACTCCCTGTTCTGCTGCTTGTCTAAACCATTTGAAAGCTTCCTCATCTGATTGAGGCACACCTTTACTATGCATATAGATCTCTCCGAGGGCAAATTGTGCACTTGCATTTCCTTGTTCTGCAGATTTTGTGTACCATTTGACAGCTTCCTCATCTGATTGAGGTACACCTTTCCCCTTCTCGTACATGAGTCCTAGTTCAAATCGCGCATGTACATCTCCTTGTTTTGCTGATTTTGTGTACCATTTGAAAGCTTCTTCATCAGATTGGGGTACGCCGTTACCATTTCTATACAGTAGTCCCAGGTAAAATTGCGCATGTACATTTCCCTGTTCTGCAGATTTTCTGTACCACTTCATGGCTTGCTCATCTGATTGAGGTACACCTCGTCCATTTTGATACAGCAACCCAAGTTTATTTTGGCCAACTGCATTTCCTTGTTCTGCAGATTTTCTGTACCATTTGACAGCTTCTTCATCTGATTGAAGCACACCTTTCCCCTTTTCATAGATGAATCCCAGGTTGAATTGCGCACCTGCATGCCCTCGCTGTGCTGATTTTGTGTACCATTTGACGGCATCTTCGTATGACTGCGGCGCGCCTTTACCTTTATCACGCATGAATCCTAGTTCAAATTGCGCATGTACATCTCCTTGTTCTGCACATTTTGTGTACCATTTGAAAGCTTCTTCATCTGATTTACGTACACCTCTGCCATTCGAATACATCAATCCCAGGTAAAACTGCGCACTTGCATGTCCCTGTTTAGCTGATTTTGTGTACCATTTGAAAGCTTCTTCATCAGATTGAGGTACGCTGTTACCATTTCTATACATTAATCCCAGGTAAAATTGCGCATGTACATTTCCTTGTTCTGCAGATCTTGTGTACCATTTGATGGCTTCCTCATCTGATTGAGGCAAGCCTCGTCCATTTTGGTACAGCAACCCAAGTTTATTTTGGCTCACTGCCTTTCCTTGCTTAGCTGATTTTGTGTACCATTTTGCAGCTTCTCCATCAGATTGAGGTACACCGTTGCCATTTACATACATATCTCCCAGCTTAAATTGCGCATCTGCATCTCCCTGTTCTGCAGATCTTGTGTACCATTTGATGGCTTCCTTATCTGATTGAGGCAAACCTTTGCCATTCTTATACATATCTCCCAGGTTAAATTGTGCACTTGTATTTCCTTGTTCTGCTGATATCCAGTACCATTTGACGGCTTCCTTATCTGATTGAGGTACACCTTTGCCATTCCTGTACATATCTCCCAGATTAGATTGCGCATGTGCATCTCCTTGTTTTGCTGCTTTTGTGTACCATATGACAGCTTTTATGTCAGATTTACGTACACCTCTGCCATTCGAATACATGAATCCTAGGTAAAACTGCGCACTTGCATGTCCCTGTTCTGCAGATTTTGTGTACCATTTGACAGCTTCTTCCTCTGATTGTTGTACACCTTTACCATTTCTATACATTAATCCCAGGTAAAACTGCGCACTTGCATGTCCTTGTTCTGCTGACTTTGTATAGCATTTGACAGCTTCTCCAAATGACTGAGGCACGCCTTGCCCAAAATAATAGGCATGACCAAGGTTATATTGGACTTCTGCATCGCCTTGTTCTGCTTGATATCCGTGTGAACTGAAAATTCCTATATATTTTTTGAAAAATGACGCTGTTGTATCGCTGTGACACTACAGATTGCGCGGTGGCGACAAAGGGGCAAGCAGTAGTGAAAGTCATCGTTCCACCCAAATGACTCTGGGTGACTTGCGATGACAAACGCAAGCGTGATAAAGGGACGTGAACACCTCTTACTAAAAAGACTTTGTTTCCCATTATCACTTTTTGAAGTATTGTACACTTTAGTTATAGGTATGCGTGCTTCCTAACTCACGCAGCTCGCTTCTCAGCGTTATAAAATCGTGGACCTTGGTCGCTTCTGCCGATCGCTCGACGGTTTTATCTCAGTTTTTGAATCGTCGTGTTATTAGATGACAAAACCATCGATACATAGAAACTTCAAAGAGGAAAGAGAGCAGACAGTGGAACAGACGTGAATCGAAGTAGCGCGAGAGGCAAATGCGATGAACGAGTGCTACATGTTACGCTGAGTATACATGCAACGACACAAAAGACATCATTTGACCGCATGTACACATAATATCGACTGGCTTGGCTTATGGCTACTAAAGAATTTCCTTGTCGAAAGCGTAAGTTGTCGTTTATGTAAAGATAAATATATAAAAATAAGTGACGAGCATTTTAAATAATAGTGACATTTTCATGAAAATTAGTGATAACACAAGAACTATAAAGTATCTGGAAAAGACCACTGAACTTACTATAGCCATGGATTATGGGCCTCCTAGTCAAATACTATCAACTGGGCCATGAGCTATGTAAAGCAGAATCCGGTTAAGTACATAAGCCGTTCTGGGCAGCTGTTTCTTGGTTCCTATATCCTATACTTGGGACGTTAGACAAACTCGGATAAGTGCAGTTTTTGATTTGATCGTAAACTGCTGCACTTATCTCAGACTTGCTGTATTCTTTAGTGAAGGGCTTGTTGTTATCATCTTTTTTAGTGGATCTACGATTCAGTGAATATGGAAATGCAACTTCATGTACCCATATGTTGGGAATAGTGAGAGATTTTAGTTTCAGTATTGTTGATATGTTACTATTTTGGATCATCAACTAATTACATTATGATTTTTGCTACATAGAACGAAAGATGGTTTCATTTGTTGACGATGATTATTAGTGCTAATGTCCCAATCGAGTATGTACTTCGATCATGAATAAGTGAGCCAAACTGATACAGTAACATCGGGGAGTTGCGAGCAATTTTCCTGCTGAACGTAACGGTCAAAGTACAAATTGACGTGTCTGACCCACCAAAGTGTAACTTTACGAAAGCCGACGAACTCGTTCGTCGGTAGATCGAGAGTTCGATTCCCATGCCCCCTATGAATCATTTATGGGGTACTCGAAAATCATGGGATTCGAACTCGCGACCTTCTGCTACTATAGCACCGGCTCTACCGCTTAAGTTGGCTATTCCTTATTACTTTATGGCGGTACTTGCTCTTAGATCCGAATCTTGGCCACAAAATCCGCCAAAAAATGTCTGTAACATGCGGGTTTTACTGTACCAATATTATCCTCTTTCATTAGCAATTATTTTATAAATAAGTAGCTCGCGGTCGGTGCTTACCTCTGCTTATCACGTTGAACCATTTTGAAAAGGATGTTAGAAATTGAAAGTTATTGACGATAGTATCGGAGACTTTTGTTAAATCAGAACCAATTCTAATAAACGCTGATACTAGCAGAGTTTCCAACGTGATATAACGTGGCACTAAGCGTAGTTTTTGTGCGACTAAAAACACACTCATACACACAAACTGCCAACCTTGACGTATAGTGAATGCATCTAAGCGCTCACTTGCATGCTCACGTTATCAGTACGAGACTAATAAAACAAAGACACTGAGACAGCTCTTCCAGCTAGCAAGTGTCATGTTTCTACGCCAAATTGAAGTAAGCAATCTTCTTGAATGAGTAAACCTCGCTGATGAATCGACTCGCACTCGAATAGACGCACGAGGAGTCATGATTGATTCATTACCATTTCTTGTTCATATTATTTTCATTGTTTTCAATTGATTGGAGTTTGGAAATGGAGGTTCATGAGTGTTTATGCAATACGCTTGTATTTTTCGTCATCTTGAATAAAATGCTGTGTGAAATAATTACGATATAGCCGAATGAACAAGATATCAAAAATATCTACTTCAATTTACCCTTTAAATAAAGAATAGGTTCAAAAATGGGCACCCTTCAGGCAAACCAAGTAGGCGACACGTCTAAGCGTGCCTTTGAGTGATAGCGCCGGACTATGAAGAAAGCGGTCTTCATGGCACCCAAAATTACTTCTTAAATTTAGTTTCACTCTCTTTTCAAAGAGATTTTTCTAAGCATCGAGCTTGTATTAGCACAGTCGGCAAAAAGTTTTCGGATTATAATGAAACATTGTGATCTGGCGTATTTCAGGTAGGCATTCCCGAAAAACGTGTCAGAAGTGAAAAATAAATTTTGTGTCGAGATATGTCAGAATGACACGCAATATCCAGAGGTAATGACGATCAGTACCAGCGAATCGACCTGGTCTAGTCGCACCAAATCCTATGGAACGAGTGCTGCGATCGCTTATGCCAAGCGACGCAAAGAGAATGCATTTACATGAAGAGAAATGTCAAAGGAGTTTTGTAACGGTGTCTGCGATTGATACTATTTCAGTCTATTGATGTATACAGTAAATTTTGTTTTATACCATTTCCACTTGAATAAACACATTTTTCTTATTTACTTGATTTGAAAAATGTCCTTATAAAGTGAAAATGGTAAGTATAGGTTTGTTCTACATGTAAAAAATGATGATAGGGGCCAAGAAATAGCCGCATTTACTGAATCTTACTCATATCCGTGTACTACTGTACTTTTCAATCACAAGCTCAGGAGCCAAGCATGAGCAGTGCGCAGAGTGAACGAGAAATAATATCACTGATTGTGGACACAGCGAGCACGGGACATGGCATTCACATATGAATTGATTTGTTGGTACATCGAAGGTCGCGTTCTCTGGATCGCACTGTCGTACAGTTCCTGCCACTGCTGCATACGCGTATAATACAGATCCAACGCCGCTTTGTAGCGCTCGTTTTCGTCATCATCTTCTTCTTCATTCATCGATGGTTTGTGATTCCTCATCAACTGCCTCTGTTCACGTACATCATCGCTCTTATCGACTGCGCACGTCTGCGAGCCAACGTCGATGCACGAATTCGCCAGCGGCTGTGGTGCATCCACCGATTGCTTTGCTTCGCATTGTTCACCGTCGTCTGCCTCATCAATCTCCTCCTCTTCGTTGTCTTCGTCGTCGATCGTGAATTCTCTGAAGACGAATATTCCGAGTTGCCGACTCTTCTGGATACTAGGAAGCGTGGTGATGTCGACGTCGAGCTTGACGACGTCCTGCCAGATGGTCATCATGTCGTTGCGATCGTAGCGAATAGTACGATGTTGGCCGACTGGGGAGAAGGAACATTGCTGCACCTTGACGTCGGTGGAGATTGGCGATTTGTCGGTTGATGATCTGTTCGTTGACGATTTGTCCGTTGCCAACTCGTCAGTCGGCGCCGAAGACGTCAACTGCGCGTTGATAGCCTTTTCAAAAGTGCAACGCGCCGTCTGCAGAGTCGTCTCGGCGTCGAGCAGCGCCTGCGTCCAATCAGCTTTGGAGCGTCGGCGCGCGACGACGGGGCCGCGCGGGGGCTGACTCGCAACCGTCGGTGTATCGCGCAAGCTGCAGAATGATTGAAAGTCGGCGGCGAGCTGGAGATCGTAGTGGGGTCCGAAAGGCCATTTCGAATCGGTGGGAGGGTGGTCGGCGCTGGGCTTGATGCGAGGGGCATGGACAACGACGACGGCTTGACGCGCCTTCTGCCGGCGCTGCTCGAGCACGGCCTTCTGCTCGACGGTCTGCCGCGCGCGCACGATGCGCAGTTGCTGCGCGAACGGACAGCGCAGCTCGGCGTCGACCACGAACGGGTCCTCCGCTATATCCCACATCTTTTCTGCACGCGCCTTCCAGTGATGCGGCATGACTGCGTTGCGAATTGCCATCATTGCTTCTCTCGAGTGAGTCAATGTATTCGTAGGAGTATGATCGGAGGTGGAAGAGCTCGTAAGCAGATCGTCCTCATCGGCAACGACAACGTCGGTCGACTTCGACAGTTCAACCACCTCCTCGTCAAAGTTGGCGAAGCGAAAGGGCTGCTCGGTCAAGTTCCACTTGCTCTCGGCGAACTGACGCCAGGCGTTCGCATTGACGCCGTCGCGCACCGCCAAGAGCTCGCCGCGCATGTAGTACTTGGGCTTGTTGCGCAGTCGCGAGGGAACATAGGGGGCGAGTTTCGGCTTGGCGCTGACGGTGTTGGTCATAGGTGGCGGTTGCTTGGACTGGGCGGTCTTTCTCTCGCTCATGAAGAGCTTCATGTCGCCCAGCTCGGTGCTGTAGGTGGTTTCCTTGGTGCTCATGGCGTTCAGGTTTGAGGAGAGCGCGTGCGACTCGAAGAAGGACGACGGGAGGCAATCGCGAATCTCCATCAGTTGCACTCTGTCGTAGCGCCGCTTCTCCTGCTTGGGGAGAGATGTTTCAAGAGGCACTTTAAGAGATTCTTTAAGAGGCGCTTCGAGTCCGAGCGCTTGGAAGACTTGATCCTTCCCGACCGGGAACGCGGCTTTCTTCACTTCATCTCCCTTCATCAGATTGATCATATCAGCGCGACTGTACGCCACTGTCGATGTCCGATCGACCTCGGCGAGAATAAAGTTGTCCTTCCGTCTGCCGAAGCGATCCATCCACATTTCGGGCGACAGACGATTCGGGTCGGGTATAGGCTGGATGAGTTTCTTCAACTTGTACAGATCAACTTTGACCGTCGAGACTGCAGCAGTAGGCGTCTTCTTCACAGGACTCGGCTTGCCGTAGAACACTATCGAATCGTCATTGTCCTTCTCCGCCTCGTCTTCAGCCGCCACTTTCGCGAACTTTTTCATTCGAACAATCTCATTCTGAAACGAGATAACTATTTTCATTGAAAGAAGACCCTATTCACACCGACACATCGATAATTTACTGTTAACTTAATTTAGTTGCGGACAACAAAACGGTTGTGAATCATCAATTTACATTGTAATTAACATATTATTGAGCAGCCATATCATATATAGCTTACAACAATCAACGATACTTTCCTGAGAGCTAAATACATCCACAACTGCCCATGAAGAGCAATCAATTCGAAAATCAAAGTTTCACCTTGAAATTAATGAGTGGTTGTGACTGCCAAAATGTTTCGTTTGTGCACAGATCAACGGGCGTCAGTTCGAGAGGAGGCAGGCGCTTCGCTTGGAATTCTCCGCTCAAAGCCAAAAAGCCAAACCGACGATCATCCACTCCTTCCACAGCTAGGGTAACCGCTGCTCCGTAGCCTCCTGTAAAATTCAAGATGTTCTCATGTTATTGTACAGCCATAAACTCTTTAGTGTTGCAGTCTGCGCATATACTAGAACTTTTTTAAAAGTTTAAGAGTAAAGTTGTGAGAAAGTTTTAGTACACTCTTTCGTCCTATTTAATAAACGTCACTCTTGATATTGTAAAAGATTTCTGTCAAATCTAGTTGCATTACTGTTAAATAATATACCGTTTTCACTTTAATAACGACACATTTCAATTCAAAAAGAATACACTCCTAGTCAAATCAATATGGAAATGACTTCTTTGAATTAAAAAATGAAAATAAAAATGTCATATTCCAAAGTAACTTCCTTTTCAAATTGTTTATAGCCTCATTCCTCTCCCATCATCCCATTCACCCTATAAAGAATGTTCGCGTACCAAAACGACCCGCTCTTCCGATACGGTGAAAGTACGTTTCGCAGTCTTGAGGCACCTCCAAGTTGACGACCATGTTGACATTAGGAGCATCTATGCCTCTGGCGGTCTGCAATCAAAGATTGTAAATGCAAAGATGAAGCGTCAAAGGAGACCAACCAAGTCAGTGGATACAAGCAGGCGAGTCTGGAAGAGTTTCAGCTTCTTCATGACTCGATTGCGCTGGTCCTGCCCGAGTGTTCCAGCGATAAACTGCGCCTCGTAGCCGCGCTCCTTGAGAGCGTCGCATACCATTTCGCACCTGAAGATCGACCGCGAAATTCAAATTTCAAAATAGGGGAGAGGAAGATTTACTCACTTGTCCTGATAGTTGCAGAAGATGAGGCACTGGGTGAATTGAACGCGCTCAAGGAGTTTGAAGAGGAGATTCAACTTGACGTCGATGACGTCGGCGATGACGGCACGGGGACAAATGACAAAATACTGCTTGATGCCTAATAATTGGACGTTGCTCGTGTCCAAGCGCACCATTGTCGGCGTCCTCATGTACTGCGACAACATCTCATCCAACTCTCCCGGGTACGTCGCCGAAAATACAGCTACCTGCTTGCTCGGCGGCAATCGCGAGAATAGGTAACTGCAAGCAACAAATGGTATTGCAATGTTGTGAATTTAGCGACGCTATTTTATTATGATAGGAGTGGAAATACATATTCTCAACGTATTTCCATTATTAAAGGTTGCCGAGTCGCAGAATGTAACCGATCAAGAAATGCTCCTCTAGATGTCAATTTTCGTGGCGAAATGCCAATTTTTCGCCAGGAATCCCGATCAAATGTTTATTTATGCGTGGGATAAACGACGAAATTTTTATATATAAACTTTTAGAGCAATATGCTATATTCATGCATGACTTTTATCGGCACAAATGAAAAATTTTCGAACATAAGGGTATGATTATATCCGAACTACCTCAAGCCGAAACTGCAACTCTTATCAAAATCCTATCTCAATGGGCATCATAGGACAGAAAAACATATATTCGCAAGTCTAGCGCGATCGACCTCTTGTAAACGAGAGAAGCGTAGCGCAATAAAAAATAGCATACTTGACATTCTGCTGGTAGCTCTCCTCCATCAACTTATCAGCTTCGTCGAGGACGAAAAGTCGAACAGCGCCGAGCGACAAAATGTCGGATTGGACGAGCTGACAGAGCCGACCGGGTGTGCCCACGATCACTTGACAACTGCCTCGCAAAACAGCCTTATCCTGCATGAGGCTCGTTCCACCGATGAACAGCCTGAGAATTTCCGTTTGCGCCTTGATCAAACAAAGGATATTCGTGTGCATACCCAACTCGCAATCCGGCTGGCTTTAATGAGACGCCAATTCCTTGCACTGTGCCGAAAATTTGAGTGGCGATTTCTCGTGTAGGAGCGACGATGACGACTTGCGGCGCTGGATTTTGCAGCTGTACCATCTCCAGTGCCAGCACTGAGAACACGCACGTTTTTCCCGTTCCCGACTTTGCCTGTACGACCATATCTGAAGATTTATCATCTTATTTTTTATACTGTTTTCGACTATTTAATTGCCAATTAAGCAATAATATTCCATATTTGATTAAAGGGAATGCACAGTAGATTTTTTGCTGCTAACGAAAAGGCCATTTGGCGGTGTTGCATGTCATACAATCTGACACATTTTACAACCGACTTGTAACGAATTTTATGGTATATACTTTTTCCACTTTAATAGCGACAATTTCAAAGTCTGATCATAATGAGAAATAACCTCCCTCAACTGAAAAGCATCCTTGTAAAAGAGGAAATAGAATAAACCTTCAGAGAGGGGCTTGAGACGTTCCCCATTAAATAACTCATCAAACGCACCGAGACCGAGCTTGCCAACGGGAATGGCATTTAGCTGAATGGGCGAAGGTCGCTTGAATCCTTGTCGCGTAAGGCCTTCTCTGACTGCAGACGACAGAAGAAGCGAGGCAAAGTCGACCGACTCGTTCACATCCACATCGGCGGTACGCTCGCCGCCTTCGACGTCGTGCGCCACTTTCACATTGACTACATCCTTGAACTTCATTCTCACATAGCCTTCCGTCTTTGCTCTATTCCGATTACTGCTGCAGGATTGATGATAATGTTTATATATTCCTATAATAAGATGAGTATTTGGCTATTTCTATGTGTACACACCCCATATGAAGTATTCAGATTTCAAAATACGCGTTTCAATTCATCACTACTCGGCAATAAAACAACATTATACGATAATTTTATATGGTACTACTCTCAATCCAATTTATTGTGTAAGATTTGGTTATCCGTATTGTTAGATGTCCATTTAAGCCTAATATCAGAACGATTTTTTAATTAATCGTCCGAGCACGAGGTGTTCCAGTTTTTTCCGGCAGTTTTCGAAATTCTGAACGGCTACAGTAACTTCAATAGACTTTCCCCTTCATGTGTTGAGACGCAACATTTGGGAAGCAAGTGTAACAAATTGTATGCGGTATTTTTATGATTTTTTGGTGCTTGAACAAACAATGCGAGCATTTTTTTGCACGGAGCCATTCAAAGAGTTTACAGTAAGCTAAGATATGCGAAAAAATCACAGTGACATTTTTATCGGCATCGCGACACTTTCATGTCACCTTACTTCAATGTTAATGTCTTGCGTCGCTTTATTTTAAGCTTATTTACGAGATACGCATTTATTTTGTAAGTGTAGAGCACGCGAAAAGATACCTTTCTTTCATTCAGTTATGACTTGAAAGAAGAGCTATCGCCTTTTCGACAGAGTGTTATTATTCTTCGATGTAGTATTTTTCTTCTGAACTGCCGAATTAGACCAGGAACAGGGCATTGCGTAACTGACATACAACAAATAGCTCAAAGATCATCAATGAATTATACTTCTGTAATATAGTGAATTTTTAATACTTAAGTATCTATACACCATGCGATGACACTCGCACAAGGAGCAATATGATGCATTTTCATTCTCTATCGTATGACTCGAAACCGTAAACTAAGCTTATGGCCGAGAAGGTTTTGAGAAAACGTACAGTGAGAACTGTTGTATAATCAATTTATTATCATTCTAATCACAAATGAAAACAGAGAGCAAACAAAAACAAAGTTTCACCTAAATGGTTTATGGATCACATAAATGACCAAGATATCGTCGAATACAATATGGATGATATCCATTTGCAAAGAATGCTCTATGATGACCTCCCTCAAAAAGATATTTTAGCAGAGTAAAATTTGAATTACTGGCAAATTCGGTCATTAGGTCGCCAAATTGATCTTCAGTGACGCCGTAAAAACTCAGCGGTAAGTGTAGCTCAACATTTATTTGGCACACAACAATATTGTTGCGTTCAAGTGTTCCACCTTTTAGAAATAACGGTAGCACACGATACTCTGGTCCTTCAAAATCCATCCATAAATGATGGATTATTGTTCGATTGACAAATGATAACAGAAATGTGGCAAGGTCGACCTGCAAATAAAAGGGATACTTTAGTATAAACTGGCTAATAACGCAATTTTTCTAAGATCTTTAGTAAAACGAATAAAGAACATGAATAAATAACATGACTATTACCGCTTCAACTTTTTTTGGTTGGTAATTGCCATTGGCTAACACGTTTGCCATGACGCTTCCATTCGAGTCGCCGACAGCGATTTGAAAATATTTTCCTAATGTCAAATATGCCACTTTATTGAGCTCTTCAATTGGGTCAGCTCCAAAGAAATCACAATTCAAGTGCTCCTCGCGAAACTTTGTCTCCGCAATAATGTCGTTGCCAATTCCAAGTGTGACCAAAGTGCAAGAGACATTTTCAAAACCAACTGAATTTCTGATCGTGAATTTTGCTTCACCTTGCCCATGGTATTCGACGAGGTACGATTGCGTAACGTTACCGGAAGCATCACCCATATTCAGACAGTCTCTCCAGAATTGACCAAAATTATTGGAGATAAGGTTTCTGCTAACTGAGTTATACTTGGCAAGCAAGCACTGGCGGAAATCGTCACGCCATTTAATCCACCTCGGACAGTTTAATGGTGGTTGGTTTTCGAAATCTCGCTGATTGCGACTCTTTTCTAGCATGGCCATAACGCTGAAACATTCAGTGAATAAATTTGAATTTTATACCAAAGAAGCAGTATCTATTAAGTTGCAATGTTAATTGTGAAAGGGAACTTAAGGAGCTCCTTTTTAAATAACTTTCATACAGAAATAAGACAGTTTTGTTAAAAGATAACGAGTTCTGAAGCTATCTTGCACATTATGATTACTCATAAGGTATCACTTCTTAACCGTCTATGCAGTGGATCGACGATTATAAAAAGAGTAAAGCTAAACTAGTTTGTTAAATCTGGCTGCGATCGGAAAAATGAGAGGCACAAATAATTCTATTCCATAAATCTGCGAAAACTAAATCAAATGCAAATTGTAAAGGTTATATCGTTCAGAGTTGCTTGTGCAAAAATTAAATATCAATTAAAATTTGCTGCTATATAATTTAAACCACTCACTGAGCGTCTTTGCTAACATTTAGGTATTGTTGATTCCACCACAATAGGCCAACTGATGCAAAAGCAAAAACTGCAAACTTCGCTCGCATCATCGACCTAAAACACAATTTTTCAAGCTGATACAGTCTAAATGTACGATATGATGTGAAGTATGTCGCGACCGCTAGCGTGTAAGCCTGAGCAGATAGAGAACTTTTGGAAAGGATCTTAGTCAGTGCTTGAATTAATAACAGTCTCATAGCTAAGTTTAGAGCATTTTGCCTGATTTGATCATCATTTTTAAACTTCTTAATAAAATTATGATGATTATAAATAAAGACTTGCGCAAAGCTTATTATGGTCGACTAGTATGAGAAGAAATAGAATAAGTAGGGGGAAGGTGCCCTGGGAAAAGAGGGTATTAATTGAGATACACAAATAGTCAAAAAAATCCTCCAAGACTAGATAGATCCGGAAAACGAGGAGTTCGCGGCACCCTCGTAACCTCGTCCCCTGCATCAAAGAAGCCTTCCTTGAAAGTATGCATAAGATCCATAATGCGGTGAACCAAAAAAGATTAAATTTGTTTCCAAAGCCTATATCTCACCATTAGCCAGACAGTAACGGATCCATTTGGAAGCATCAACTACTAGTGGTCTTTATCGAATGAGCGTCAGTATTGATGTAGACCGATCTCCAGTAGCTAAGGTGATGTAGAGTGGTTGAGCGTTGTAATAACAATTCAGAGAGTTCTCTTGCGCTGCTAAGCAATAGAGCCGCTGGTTCCCAATGCTCCAGTCCATCCACCTCGCTGATGAATTTTGTGTGTAAATCAGGCCACGATCACTCGATAGCGCTGACAAGTAATCATGCCACGTAACATTCACGTATTTTTGAAAAGATCCGCATTTTCAAGCAAGAAATACTGGACAGAAAGAATCTAGAGAGTATGTGACGAAGTATACGGGGCAGGGCTCTTGCTGAATACATGAATGAAATGTGGTATGAATAATTGTCGGTATCATTGAGTGAATCGTGGCCTAATTTACACACGAAATTCATCAGCAATATGTACACACTTGGGCATTAGGGACCAACGACCATTCTGCTTGCCCACAAAAGAGTGATTTGCGGATAGTTGCTATAACACTCTACCACGTTTCTGTCGCCTTAGCTACTGGAGATAGGTTTAGAGCGATCAATAATGACGCTCATTCGAAAGAGACCATTTGTAGTCGAAGCTTTCGAATGGATTCGATACTGCCTGGCCAATAGAGAAATATAGGCTCCAGAAACAAGCTTTAACCAACCGGCTTTTAGTTAACCATGTATTATTGACAGATCCTATGTATACTTTGAAAGGATGCTTCCTAGATGCAGGGGAGGGCGAAGCTACTAGGATGCCGCGATCTCCTCGTTTTCAAGATCAATCTAGTTTGTAAAGGATTTTGGTTAGTACTTGAATATCTCTATTACTACCCCCGTTCATCTCTAGCCCCTCAGTTCTTCTATATCTCCTTCTTCAAGCCAACCATTTTAACTGTGAGCGTGTCTTAATTTATACTCGCAATTTTCATCAAAAAGTATAAAAATGATGACTGAATCAGGCAAAATGCTTCAAATTAAATATTCATCAGACTGTTATTAATTCAAGCATAGATAAAGATCCTTTCAAAAAGTTCTCTTTCACCGTCTGCTAAAATACTAGCGGCCGCGACAGACGTTACATCATACTGCTCATAAGCTCAATTTTTCTAGACTGTATCAGCTTGAATATTTATTTTTAGGCGATGATGCGATCTAGGTTTGCAGTTTTTGCTTTTGCATCAGTTGGACTATTGTGGTGGAATCAGCAATATCTAAATGTCAACAAAGATGCTCTGTAAGTAGTTTCAGTTAAACAGCTACAAAATTTTAACTGATATTTCATTATGGCAGGAACAACAGAATAAAGTGTTGTTCACAATTGTTCACTTTAAACGAATTTATATTTAATTTAGCTTTTTCCTAATTACGGAATACAATTATTTGCGCCTCTAATTCCTCCGATCACTGCCAGATTCAACAAAACAGTTTAGCTTCCCTCTTTTTATAATCGTCGACCCGCTCCAAAAAAATACCCAGAAACGGGCACCCAATGAGTAATCATGATATGTGTTAAAGTTTTGGAACTTGTTATCTTTAAAAAAATAATTTCATTTTTTGTATGAAAACCTTTAAAAAGGAGCTCTTTAAGTTCCCTTTTACAATCAATATTGCAATTAAATAGATATTGTTTCTTTAGTATGAAATTCAAATTTATTCAACGAGCGTTTCAGCATTATGGCCATGCTAAAAAAGAGCCGCAATCAGTGGGGTATCGATGCTCAGCCAAAATTAAACTGTCCGAGGTGGACCAATTGGCGCGACAATTTCCGCCGGTGCATACTTGGCAAGTATAACTCTGCTGACAAAAATCTTCTGTTCGATTCTTTTGGTCCACTCTGGGTGGAATGCCTTACTGTGAGCAACGTTTCCGATAACGTCGGTCTATTTCGACTTGCAATCTACCGGAACACGGATGAAACTAAATCCGTGATGAAGAATTCAGTTGGTTTCGAACGTTCCCCCTGCGTTTTTGTCACTCTTGGCATTGGCAACGACGTCACTGCTGAAACGATGTTTCGCGAGGAAAATTTGAATTGTGAATTCTTTGGAGCTGATCCAATTGAAGAGAACAATAAAGTAGCATATTCGGCATTGGGGAAATATTTTCAAGTCGCTATTGACGACTCGAATGGAAGCATCATTGCACACGTGTTAACCAATGGCACCTACCAATCAAAAACAGTTAAAGCGGTAAATTCATGTTATATTCATTAAGTTCATTCATACTGTTTTTTCTTTTCTCTTCAGTTTACACAAAAAAATGCACTTTCAAGCTCTTTCGACTGAACTCTTAAAACTTTTATTTGCAGGTCGACTTGGTCACATTCTTCTTATCAAATGTCAATAGCGCAATAATACATCATTTATGGATAGATATTGAAGGACCAGAGTATCGAGTGTTACCACTGTTACTAAAAGGTGGAGCAGTTGAACGCAGCAATATTGTGGTGTGCCAAATTAATATTGAACTACACAGACCACAGGAAAAGTATGGTGTGACTTACGACCAGTTTGGCGACTTGATCACCGAATTTGCGACTAATTCACATTTTACAATGCTCAATTGGATTGAAAACAGAGCATTCTTTGCAAATGGATATCATCCAGAGTGTGTTCAACGTTATTTAGGTCATTTTTGTGATCCATAAAATAGAGCAGCTTTTAGGAGAAATCCGTATTTTTGTCTGTTTCATATTTTCACTTGTAGTTAAATGATAGTAAATTTATTATACGCCAGTTCTCAATATAAAGGGTGCTCCAATTTCTACTCCCTTATTTGTTTTCAAAATAACTTTTGTTTAAGTTGTCTGATTTATTTTATTCTTGTTCTGTTCGATTTACAGGACTAGGATTTTGTTTGGTACCATTTTCAGCTCAAACAGATAAGTTTGAAGGAAGTTACAAGAGTTTTACGTGAGTTACCCTATTTTTCGCAAAATGAGGTTCAGGATCCGCCACTTTATGAATGATTTCAAATTGCTGCCATTTCTGAACCACACCACCGATTTTGCTGAAATTTCACAGGAATGTAGTGAGTTGATTGAGTATTTGTTATTATAAGTTTTAGGTTATTTGGTTCACGTATTCTCTGTCCAAGCGTTTGAATGCAACCATCGCATTTCAACTGATTTCACGTCGATTACAAAGTTTTGTATTTTGAATAACTTGGCCCAAAATAATCAAAATGAGCTAACACTTAGCGTAAATAACCTATAGAGACTGGGGTTTCGTTTGAAAAAAGAATTATTGAATTTGGTCGTGGGGTTGCCAAGATATGACCACGCAAACATAGAGCACTCATTTTAGTGCGAGTTCCAAGAAGGCACATAATGGAAAAAACTAAAAACGCGCCCTATAAATACTTAAAATGCGCCCAATGTTTTCGTGGTCTTCAAACGCGCCCTATGTTTAATATTTTCAATATGTTAAGGTCAAACATAGGGCGCGTTTAAAACAATTATAGGGCGCGTTTTAATTGTTGTCCGCACATAATCATACCTCCACGCATGCTGAAAAATGAGTGCTCTTTGTTTGCGTGGTCATATCTTGGCAACCCCATGACCAAATTCACTAATTCTTTTTTCAAACTTAAGCCCTCTGTCTAGAGATTATTTTTTCCAAATTTCAGCCTAATTGAATAATTCTGGGCCAAGCTATTCAAAAAACAAATTGTCGCAGTTCGTTGAGCAAACCGAGTTTTTCGAAAAATCAGGTACCTCTCATAAAACCCTTATAACCCCCTTTCATACTTATCCGTTTGAGCTGAGCATTATCCCAAAAAATATTCCTACTTTCCTGTGAATCGAACAAAAAAGGAATCAAGTAAATCGAACAACTTTTAAAAAGTTATTCAAAAAACAAATAGGGGAGTAAAAATTGGAACACCTTGTAGTTCAGAGTGCCTTGGCCTTTCTAAAACATTTCTCTAAGCTTCTCTCCAAATCGAGTTCATTGTTTTTCACTCCAAAAGAATTATTCATTGTTTTAATGAAATAAGTTCATTGTAAAACAATGAAAAGATTCATTGAAAAATCACTAACGTACGTTGAAGTGCAAAACATTGGAATGATTATTACAGTGAACTATTTCATTAAAACAATGAATAATTCTTTTGGAGTGAAAAAAATGAACTGTTTATTAAAAAACAATGAACTCGATTTATAGAGTTCAATAGTGCATCTAAATTTCCTGGTTCTGCCGATTTTTCTGCTATTTAACAGCTTTCTTTTTCTGATGGAGGCAAACCTCGCCCATTTCTGTACATATTTCCCAAATAATATCGCGCACGCTCATCTCCCTGCTCAACTGCTTTCCTATACAGTTCAGCAGCTTCTTTATCTGATTGGGGCACGCCTTTCCCTTTTTCATACATAAATCCTAGGTTACATTGTGCACGTGCATCTCCTTGTTCAGCCGCTTTTGTGTACCAATTGACAGCTTCGTCATCTGATTGAGCTATCCCTCGTCCATGTTCATACAACCATCCTAGACTTTCTTGTGCATTTTTATTCCCTTGTTCAGCTGCTGCCATGTACAATTTAACTGCTTCTTCATCTGATTGAGTCACGCCTCGCCCAATTTGATACATCCATCCGAGACAATTTTGACCATCTGCGTTTCCTTGTTCTGCTGCGTTTCTGAACCATTTAACGGCTTCTTCAAAAGATTGTGGAATACCCAACCCTTCATCATAACTCATTCCCAGGTTTAGTTGAGCTTTAGCATGACCTTGTTCGGCAGCTTTTCTAAACCATTTGACAGCTTCTTCATAAGTTTGTGGAACACCTTGCCCTTCTTTATACTTGAGTCCAAGGCAAAATTGAGCTTGAGCATCACCCTGATCTGCAGCTTTTTTGAACCATTTGATAGCTTCTTCATTCGATTGTTCAACACCTTGTCCATAAACATAACGTACCGCAAGATTGTATTGAGCATTAGCAACACCTTGTTCCGCAGCTTTTTTAAGCCATTTGAAAGCTTCTTCGTATGATTGTTCCACACCTTGCCCACTGGCAAAACTCACTCCTAGGTAAAGTTGAGCATTAGCATGACCTTGTTCTGCAGCTTTTTTAAGCCATTTGAAAGCCTCTTGATAAGATGGTGGAGCAGCTTGTTCTCTAGTATGATGTACTCCAAGGTTGAATTGAGCTTCAGCATCACCTTGATCTGCAGCTTTTTTAAACCATTTGATAGCTTCTTCATAAGATTGTGTGACACTTAGTCCAGTAGCATAACGTACTCCAAGATTATATTCTGCAGTGGAATTAATTTGTTCAGGAACTCTACCATAAAAAATAACATATTCTTGTTCTGACTGAGGAACATACTTATCATTTGCAATCATGTTCTGAACAAAATATTGAGCCTCAGCATGATCTTGCTCTGCAGCTAGTAGAAACCATTTGACAGCTTCTTCATAAGATTGTGGAACACCCAGCCCTTCATCATAACTCACTCCAAGTTTAAACTGAGCTTCAGCATCGCCTTGCTCGGCAGCTAGTAGGAACCATTTGACAGCTTCTTCATAAGATTTTGGAACACCCTGCCCTTTATCATAACACAATCCAAGGTTAAATTGAGCATTCGCATCACCTTGTTCTGCAGCTTTCCTGTACCAATTGGCAGCTTCTTCATAAGATTGTAAAACACCCTGTCCTTCATCATAACTCATGCCAAGGTTTATTTGAGCTTCAGCATCACCTTGTTCTGCAGCTTTTCTGTACCATTTAACAGCTTCTTCATCGGATTGTGGAACACCTTGCCCTTCTTTATATCTTACTCCAAGGTTATATTGAGCTTTGACATGATTTTGATCTGCAGCTTTTCTGTACCATTTGACAGCTTCTTCATAAGATTGTAAAACACCCTGTCCTTCATCATAACTCAATCCAAGGTTATATTGAGCCTGAGCGACCCCTTGTTCTGCAGCTTTTATGAACCATTTGACAGCTTTATCATTTGATTGTGGAACACCCTGTCCTTCAGTATAATGAACTCCAAGGTTAAATTGAGCATTCGCATCACCTTGTTCTGCAGCTTTCCTGTACCATTTGACAGCTTCTTCATAAGACTGAGGAACACCTTGCCCTTCATCATAACTCATTCCAACGTGTATTTGAGCTTGAGCATGACCTTGTTCGGCAGCTTTTCTAAACCATTTAACAGCTTCTTCATAAGTTTGTGTAACACCTTGCCCTTCTTTGCACCTCACTCCAAGGTTTAATTGAGCTTCAGCAACACCTTGTTCTGCAGCTCTTCTGTACCATTTGACAGCTTCTTCATAAGATTGTGGAACACCAAGCCCTTCATCATAACTCATTGCAAGGTTAAACTGAGCTTGAGCGTGGTCTTGTTCTGCAGCTTTTCTGCACCATTTGACAGCTTTTTCATACGACTGAGGAACACCAAGCCCTTCATCATAACTCAGTCCAAGGTTAAATTGAGCTTGAGCATCACCTTGTTTTGCAGCTTTTCTATACCATTTGACAGCTTCTTCACATGATTGTAGAGTGCCCTGACCTTCATCATAACATACTCCAAGATTTAATTGAGCTTCAGCAATACCCTGTTCTGCTGCTTTTTTGAACCATTTGATAGCTTCTTCATATGATTGTTCTACACCTTGTCCATCAGCATAACTTAATCCAAGGTATAATTGAGCTTGCACGTTACCTTGTTCTGCAGCTTTTTTTAAGGCTTCTACAGCTTCCGAATCAATTTGTAAAGCTGTTTGATCATCAACTAATGGCTTTGGTTCTTCTGTGACGCTCCCTTCTTCATCATCGCTTTTCTCAGCAGTTTTTTGTACTGTATCATTTGCCTTTTTTGTTTTCTCATCAGATGGTTCTTGCTGAAGTATAATAAGTTCAATGCTTGCTCTTGTTATCGCTAATGATAATGCTTGTTCATGGTCTATATCTATCCATACAATTACCATTTTCCATTCATAAGACTTTGACTGAAACGGCGTGAGAATGGTAACTGCAGGTGTATCAGTTTTATCTTCAACATGCTTAATAGGGATATCACTGTTGTTTAGAGCATTTTTTATATCATCTATTCGATAATTCAGAGTAATGACTGCTATGTCATTGTACTTGTAATATTCCTTTTTAATTCTGATACTGTTAATGATTTGCTGAATGGCTGCATTCTTATCAATACAAGAAATTTTAAGAACATCTTTAAACTTCAGGGAATGTCCAGGGCCAATGTTATGGTGGGGTGCAATTGTGTTCATTGAAAGAAAGAATTCAGTTATTTCTAACGAACTGCGCATCATTGTCTTCAGTGTCGTTATTGAATATCCAGTGTTTTGATACGCTTCCTGCAATGAATACGTTTGATTAGATCATTTCACGCAGACATTAAGCGCCTAATGCAACGCTCTTGTTGTTTTTATTTAGTATGATGTATAGGACGTCACGATCTTCGGCTCAATATGATAATAATTCAGCAAAGTACCTGGCTGGAGCAAATATCTTTAATAATGTTTATCTTACTTTAAATCAACAACTGTGTTCTTCGGCAACATTAGCTCTCTTTCACAATTATATACGTTTACAATACGCATTGTCTGGTGTAAAATAGTTTCTGTTAGCCCTGTGGGGGCACTCAACAAAAACTTCATCAAATATTTATTTTTTTTCATTAATAGGTCGCGCGATGCTCTTATTTTTAAAAAAACCTGGATTTGGTTTGAGCCACTTTATTTATGTTGATCAAATTGATCAAATGGGATATTTGAACAGGCATCAAATAACGTACCGAAAGCGTGAAAATCGGATTTATAAATGCATCTGGCGATTCTCCAATAACAAAGGTTTCGGCGTAATCAGGTCTATGGTCAAAGAGTTGATTAACATTCTCTGTTTTGTATGTCCTGTTGTCCATTTCATCGTAGTAAATGTCAACATTAGGTGACAAGAAATATGTGAATTCGCTTTCACGAAATTCCTCACTCTCTGTTCCCCATTTCCTTAATGCTTTTGCAACATTAATCATTTCTGAGAAACATAATACTTCAACTTTATCTTGAAGGTCATTATCACGAATAAACTGCTGATACTGAAAGGTGAGTGAATAAGGACAAAAAATTCGAGCAGATCGATCTTTAAATTTTAGTATTCGAGCCTTTAATAACAACGTTTTTCCACTTCCAGGAGGACCCAATATAAAATGCTTTCCAGCGTTATATTCATAAACACTGAGTTGCTCGCTATTTAGCCAAAAGTATACCACTTTATTTTGTTGCTTCACTTGCATTTGTTGCTTTCGTGCAGTTTCATCAAGCAATGATTTGTGCTCATTAAGAAAATCATAAGATGTGGAAATGATGTTGGAATTAAAGGTGCTAACGAGGCCAAATGCAGTTTTCAACGTAATCAGCACAGCAGCAAACTGAATGAAGTCTTTGTTGGGTGTTTCTGTTTGAAACGCCATTATTTCATCCCAAAAGTGCTGAAAATGTTCACCATTTTCATTGAAAGCATTTTTATCAAACAAGTGTATCTCCTCTGTTACGCTAATTTGTCCAGTATCAGCATTTGGCGCGCAGGCAATTTTGTGGACAGGAAATGGGATTTCTTTCCCAAATATTACTTCAAACAATTCCTTAACAAATTTTTCATAGTTAGTAAGCTGAACTTTGACTCCTTTCTCTCCAAAAATAATTTTAGGCAGCCGATTATGATTTTGCTCAGATGCTTCTTTTGAGTATTCCACTGCTTTAATCTCAATAACTACAATTCCAATTTTTGGATGGATGAGAATGCCATCGATTTCGATGCCGGCTTTACTTTCAAGATAATCGTAAACCTCTTTTCCATCGGGCAGGAAATGCTTTTGGTTAATTTTCTTACCTTCTACAGATACCAGTTCATGAATTTTCAGATTCGTTAAGTAAATGCCGCCTGGACCATAACTCTCAAAGTACTTGCTGACAAAGGTGTCTGTTTCAAATCCCCTCGTATCTGCTTTCTTATTTTTGTCAGTTTCAAGCACTTTGCTGCTCGATGGTCCCATGTATGGGCGCTTCTTATTGCTCCTTTTCATAATCTTGTTATAATCAGGGATTGGGGGTATGATAGTCGTTTTCAAGGCGGAGAAATTCAATAATTCAGTATTGCCGTTGATGGCGTCATATGCAGTTCCATTCAGGTATTCCACGCATTTCTGAAGCCAGTCTTCTATGTTCTGATTGGCTGTTGGATCAAAAGTTTTGACCATTTTAAGAGCTCTCCTTTTTTGCTGAATTACGACAGTAAATGCCAAATAATTAATAATAATATATGCAATAACTTCACTTGACTAGTAAACAGGCGCTTGGTGCACTAAAAGAGCCGCTTACGGCAGTTAGTGAGGCGTGTTTGTCGCAACGTGAACGCTCGTCAAGCGTATAACAAATTGATAAGGCTATTGTTCGTGCATGGTTAATATAGGAAACGCTAATGCCTCAGACACTCAAGTCTCTTTCAAGCAAATTGTTCGAATGCTCGCAGAATACGATAATGAGCGCGATTTGAACTTCATTATGGGCCCTATTTTTCTGAGGCTGAGGGAGGATCCCATTTATCGAAAATTTTAGCACAAAATGAGCATTTGGCTTAGGAGAATCTTTGAATAATGTAAAATGAATGATAATTAATAATAAAAAATGTGCAGTAACATTTCGCTTTTTCACAAAAGTTTCGACAGCTCGTGTTTTCCACGACATTGTGCGTACTATATCGTTCAGCGTTTTACTCTCTGTGAAAGAGGGAAAGCGCTTGCATTTTCGACGACAGCGAGCACAGACTGTTTCTTCATTTTTAATATTTATACTATTTTTACCGTTGCAACGGCGCTAAACTCAATGCAGGAATCATTCTCGGTTCTTTTATTTTAACATTTATGTTCATTCATAGCATCGTTCTAAAATAATTTCTCGATTATTTTATCTTTATATGTCTCACAGATTACGGGTAAATAAATCAGAACGCGGCTGTACGCTACCACGCATGGCTGATTTGTCCGTAAAAGAAGAAAGCAGTGATAGCGACAATGAGAGTTTCGAATCCATCAAGATATCGACGACTAGAGAGATACACATTAACGAGCTACACTTCTTAACGAGTGAGACCTTAAGCCCACGGCAAAAGCGACGACCAGAGACGAGCGCTCATCTGCCTCAAGGGGGATAAGTGGTCGAAAAAGCTGCTTTCAACGAAAATGAACATATTCGTTGAGGTTAGCCGACCGTGCCCTAAGCAAACCGCCCACAACCCGATCTTTCTCCGTAAATCGCTTCCTCACCGCGCGACAACCGCCGCAGAAATAACCCAATGGACTGACCCATGGCCAAGAGTTATCCTCACAGCCGGTGATGCGTATTCCTGATTGTGACAGATAATGACTGGTGTCCCCGTTGTACACTTAAGTTGCTCTGTCGTGTCGAAGCAAGAGACACAGTAATAATAAGTCATGAAATTTATTACTATGCAATGTGAAAAAACACGCAAATAAGTATATCTCGGCGTACAGTATATCAACTCTGGGAAGATAATATATGAAATAAACGGCGCCACTCGAGCATCGTGCACGCAAGA
>NIUQ01000107.1:0-75010 GCA_002796945.1 Plectus sambesii | reverse complement strand
GATAATTGAATGGAGATTGTTGGTCAGACTGGGAAGAAGGGAAGGTGACGAAAGACAATTTTTGCTCACGGACAACTCTGCGGGTCGGCGTGTTATTCGCCTCGGACATGGCGACCAGAATGCGTCTATATTCTCGAAATTGCTCTTTTGCTGGACAAATAAATTGATGCGCAAGGGTTATTTGGGTCAACTGAACCAAGTTGACGACTTGTACCATCTTCCCCGAAGTTTGCAAATGGAGAATGTTGAACAGAAATTCATCGAATGCGCATCGACTCCGTTTGTGGATAGGGAACTATTTTCGCTGAGCAAAACGCTGCTGCGAGCCTTCGGCTGTCAGTACTTCTCGTTGGGCATCGTGAGATTCATCGGAGATAGTTTATCGTTTGCTGGACCCATTCTTCTTCATTTACTCATCACGTTTATGCAGGTGATTATGAAATATTTTATTTATGTCTGCAATCATCCATAGTTCTGACTGATCAACCGTAAATGCAATGTTTTTAACTTCACTTGACCGGTTGGCTGCGATTTATAGCACTTTATATTGATATAATTACGGTATCGCTAAACAGCCTAATAAGACTGAGTTAATCATAGTGTATGGTGCTATTTCTAGAATAAGATCGATCTCGTTTAATTATATTTGAAATAGGTATAACTGCCAACCAGCCTATCAAATACAGTTAGAAAAGATTTATAGCGCATCTTTAAGCGTTAAGGGGGACCGTATTCCCTTGAAGGTTTGTTAATAGTTTGCTGATTCAACGGTTTCAGTTTCAAAACTTACGCAAAATATACATTATCGATTGCTTAGAAATATTACTAAATAGTCGATAATCATATTTTTTGCGAAATTTTTGAAGTTGACTCCCCTTGTCACTTTTCATTGTGAAGAGCAAACTGACATTTTCGTTGCAGGACCCCGCCGCGCCAATTCGAAACGGATATTTTTACGCTTTCGGGATATTCGCGGCGACCCTGCTCGCCGCAATCTGTTCAATGCATTTTGCCTACTACGTCTCGCGTGTGGGCCTCAAGATTAAGTCGGCGATTATTACTGCTTTGTATGAGAAATTATTGAAAGTTTCAACGGCGGAATTGGGCGAGAACGGCTTTTCAATGGGGCAGATTGCCAATTTCATGTCGACCGATGTTGATCGCGTGGTCAACTTTTGCGGATCTTTTCACGCGTTCTGGGCTCTGCCAATGCAGTTGGTCATTGCGCTCTACCTTCTCTACCGCGAGGTTTGCTTACTATAGATATTTTAATTACAATTATTTCTATAGTCAGAATTTCCATATCAGTAAGGAGTCGAAGATTGAATAAGACAAACTGCTCTTTTAACACGGCGCTATTATCGTTTCTATTTATGGCTACGCGTATGATCTGAAAGCTTCGTAAAAGATTCTTAATCAATCTAAAAGACATCACGTTGTTAAGTATGTCAAATAAGTCTGGCTTAATGATAGAAATGTTCCTTTGCAACATAACTTGATGTTACAGTCGGTTTTTATGACATTTAAACGTGCTTGTATAACTGCATGACTCGTAGACTAAATCAAAATATTTTCAGGTGGAACTAGCCTTCCTGGCTGGAGTTATCTGCGCGGTGATTTTGGTGCCCATCAACAAGTACATAACGTTGAAAATCGGCGATATGTCGACTCATATGATGCACTGGAAAGATCGACGCGTCAGGGTAAGCGCCAAAATTTTAATTTTTCTGATTTTGTCATTTTTTCTAGTATAGTTTTTAGAAAGATATTTTACAGTAGGAAAGATTAGGTCTTACTAAAAATAGTAACAAAGATTGCATAAAATTAGTGAATATGTTATTATAGTTTATTGACTGCTTTCTGGAAAGAAACGTAATCCCCTAACATAATATTCAGTTCAGTGATCTGAGCTGGCGCTTCCAGTAGCCACTTGTATCGATTTTTAGGTTTTCGGATCCTCTTAGAAAGCATATTATAGAAAATTAGATGTAAAAAAAACAACCTGATATAGCAGAATGATATTTAACAAACTGACAGAAAATAAAATGCAGAAAGTTTCGAAAGAGAGTCTTTGTTTGCACATTGTCGTGTATAGATATATAGAGTGATTGTAATTTAGGATCTAATACAAATTGCGCACACTGGCAACAGCGAGTGTTTGCCAGATATCTTACGAGATTATAAAACTGCTGTCAGGGGTGCGACAGCCAACTGGATATTATACTGTCGCATTCATATGGCGGGTTCGTACCCACCAGCAAAAAGAGGACCCTGGGAATTAGCGGGACAAACGCTAGGGAACGTACAAGAATATATAACTTTAATTTTTCAGCTGATAACTGAGCTGATGTTTGGGATTCGCGTGGTGAAGCTGTCGAATTGGGAGAGGCACTTTGAGGAGAAAATTGGTCAACTGCGAGCTAAGGAACTATATTATCTGCGTGCGAGAAAGTATTTGGACGCTTTATGCGTCTACATGTGGGCGTCGGCGCCGATTCTCATCACAGTCTCCATCTTTGTCACTTATTCGACCCTGATGAACCAACAACTCACTGCCGCAAAGGTTAATTCTACTTCTTTATCGCAGTTTGCTTAAAACTGCGAAGCGTTGTAGAATATTTGAAGTTTTTTAAGGTTTTATGATAATTTGGATAGGGTTTCGTTACATTTTGATTAATCTCCTTTTGGAATATTAATTGTTGTCAATTGTTTTTCGTCAAACCGTATTTCAGTAAAAATGGAAGAAGGGAGGAATAGATTGTTACTCAGCGGTGAAGTAATAAATTTTGCGAGAAATTCGTGCTCACACTAAACATGCGTTAAACCACACGCTTAAATGTCGATCGTCCGTTGCTCATTATTGTACTCTATTTTAAAAGATATGAGCGAAATGTGACGTAAAGCTAGTGTATAATCGCGCACTTTTATCGAGCAAAACACTCACTGTTTACCTTTGTTGATATCAAAATATTTTATTAATTCCTGAATTTCGAATAAAATTTTGCATTTTTTAGGTGTTTACTAGTCTGGCTCTGGTGAACATCTTGATCCAGCCGTTGAATGCGTTTCCCTGGGTTCTAAACGGATTGGTTGAAGCGTACGTGTCGATGAAAAGATTAAACCGTTTCTTCGCTCAACCCGACATTGACTATCGTCGATTATATGTGGCGCAAACAGGTAATAACTTATTTTTATCCGTCTTTTATGCTTTTCTTTCTAAATTTATTAGACATTGGGTCGGCAACATTATCGGTTCCTAAAGTTAAGTATTTCGTAGTGTTACTCAGCGCTGTGCTTCATATTGAGTCTTGTTATTCATGAATATTGTGTAACTTATGAAGTTTGTAAATTGATATGAAGCAACACTATTGACTTTCAAAGTGTTTTGCCATAATCAATTTCTTGTTATCAATCTGTAAGTTTTAACTGTAAATCTAAGCGAGTCGATTAATTGAAAAACATTTCAGCAACGAACGACTCGATGTACGCTCGTAGTGCACAATTCAGCTGGGTCGCGAACAGAGTCTCCCGTCCAGCCGTTGACAATCTTACCCTTGCATGCTCGTCGGTAAGGCATCTGCGACATATAACTTGAAATCGTCGCAAGCAATTATTATAGGGCAGCGTGATCGGCGTGATTGGAACAGTTGGTAGCGGGAAGTCGTCCTTATTGCAGGGTCTTCTTGGCGAGACCCACTGTTTGTCGGGGGGAATTCAAATTGAACAGGTGTCGTTGTCGCGCGGCTTTGCCTATGTGGCACAAAGTTCGTGGCTGCAACGCGGCACTGTTCGCGAGAATATCCTTTTCGGTCAAGATTACGATCCTGAATTCTACAAGCAGGTCATCTACGCCACCGCTCTGGAGTCTGACATTCAGGTTCGCTTTTTTACCTTTCTGCCTTTAATTCGGCACGCTGGCTTGCTATTGCTTACCATAATTTAGAACTTTAAATATAATGAATATCATTATCCATGGCAGCAAATATTGCATTTTAAGTAAAGTTGCCCGTTAGCAATATCACTTGGAGTCCACCTCGAGAACTGATGGGTGGGAGAAGGTGTAATAGTTACTAAGATTGCTTACAGTGATTCTGTCACTTTTCGAGTTACGAAAACCGCAGGTTCTTAACTAATTTCAACGATAAAGTGGCGCGATGGCCCACGATAGAATGTTTACTGAGTGTGTTAAATACTTCCTCATTGTCTTTTCCGTAGTACTAATGCCGGTCAGTCCTCGGTAGAACCTCTTAAAGTGCTAGATTTTCATATCTCGCTACTATGGCCTTCATCGTTATGTTTCATAATTTATTATAAATATTTCACATGCTTCATACCTCAGTTTAATGCTTTCAGCAAATGCCGAATGGAGACATGTGCGAGCTGAGCGATCAGGGAGTAACTCTCAGCGGCGGTCAGCGAGCAAGAATCGCCCTCGCAAGAGCTGTCTATCAGGTTTGAATTCTATGAGCGGCGTTTTATATTTTTTGGAGATTCAAAAGAAATTGAGTCTTCTGTGAGTTAAAACAATATCTCGATGAGAGATTATGAAATCAGACACCAACCATCTGCTTCTTTAGCTCAGTGGTAGAGCGCCTGTCTAGTAAACAGGAGGTCGTTGGTTCGATCCCAGCATGAAGCATGAGTCCTTTTTTTATCATTTAACTCTCATTCTATGACAGATATCTTGGTAAGCATGAACAACGATATAGTAGAGAATTACAGAATGTTTAATTGTACCAAAGGTTCATTATTTTGTCAAAGCATCAGAGATCGTAATCAAGCAATCAAATCAATCTAATCAAGTGGTCATGAAGATGAAGCCACGCTAAAAATTACGTAGCGCAATTGGAAGTGATCATTATGTAATATCAGCTTGTTCCGATCATCTCCTGATGTTCAAGTCATTGAATGAGAGCTGAATGGTTCAAAAAGTAACTCGTGCTACATGCTGGGATCGAACCAACGACCTCCTGTTTACTAGACAGGCGCTCTACCACTGAGCTAAAGAAGCAGATGATTTAAGACCGATTTCATCATTTTTCATGTTAATATTGTTTTACACTCCAATACAGGTTTCTTTTCTTAACATCTGATAAGGCGATGAGGGACAGCTTTCAATTTAACTTCAAGCTCTGCACTCCAATAGCATATTAAAATTTCATGTTTTGGTTTAAAAAATTAAAGATTTCAGTAAGAAAGTGAATGATATCAAATCAAATAGCGCTACCTTAAATTTAAAAAAAAGAATTGAGGTCCATACGAATCTTTTTCGAGTGTAAAACAATGGCAAGGTGAGAGAAGCTGATAAAATAGCAGACTGACTGCTTCTTTAGCTCAGTGGTAGAGCGCCTGTCTAGTAAACAGGGGGTCGTTGGTTCGATCCCAGCATGAAGCATGATTTCCTTTTTGTTCTTTCTGCTCTGGTTTTATGACAGATATGTTGGCAAACATGAACAAAGGTATTGTATAAAATTATAATCATAAAAGCTTATTTGCACCAAAATTGATTGTTTTTTTTAAGCTCATGTGATCGTTATCAAGCAATCACAGCTATCAAATGAAGCGGTCATTAAAACTGAGCTGCGAAAAATAATGACTACACACAATTGAGAGTTCTTTTTGTAATATTATGGTGTACTAACTACTTCCTGATATTTTTTGTCACCGAAAGAGAGTTGAATGGTTCAAAAAGTAACTCGTGCTTCATGCTGGGATCGAACCAACGACCTCCTGTTTACTAGACAGGCGCTCTACCACTGAGCTAAAGAAGCGGATGATGTCTTCGTGATTTCATAATTTCTCATTTTGGTATTTTTACATTTAAACTGATACAATTGAGCATATCGTTAATATGAAAGCATATGCATTGCGTTTTTAATCTAAAAATTATTAATAGTCCATACATTAATAGTCTCAGTGTCCCCAATACGCGGCCCAACAGTTAATTACTGATTTTCCATTTGTCAAATCCTGAGCTTGGTCGTGTGTCAACATGCATATCATATTCAGAATAAGGACATTTACCTGCTGGACGACCCGCTGGCAGCAGTTGACGCGAAAGTGGGCAGACACATTTGGGACCACTGTATCGACAGAATGCTCCGTCAAAGAGGGAAAACGGTCATCATCGCCACTCATCACATCGGCTACCTTTGGACCGCTGACTTTGTCATTCGTCTGTCCGAAGATGGCACCATATCCGCCGAAGGTTTGTGAATAAAACTCTAATTACTTGCTAAAAATGGTCAGGCTTATGTAAAGCGGAAGTGATTATAGGCAATATAGGCGTTGAATTAAGATTAGCTGAAGGCGCTTAAACCAGTTTTGCGGTTTATTGCGATTGCATGGTGTTTCATTATAATTTGCATTCAGTTTCGTCATTTCTGCGTTTAATTAGGACGCTAGTTGGATAAAATTCAATGAAAAGCGATTAATAATGATGATAGATTGTTTAAAATGTCGCTACTCTTGAATCTAAGAATATAGTGCCCACTAACTTTTTGTGTTTTGTAAGGGGAGCCCATTTTGAATTTAAATTCGATTTACAGATTAGAGAGTGGGTCCAAGTGGATTTGGAGGTGTGGAGGGGAGAAATTATTTTTGCTACTAATTTTTTAATACTATTCTAACCAAATCAAACAAACTCCGAATAGAAATTTATATGACTGCTAGAGCTTCCTGTTTATTATTCAAAATATCACTTATGTTAAAACACACAGTGGGTTCATTTAGGCCCTCCTATCGTAGTCTTACCCCCGGACAGCAAGCTGAAGGACGAAGAAGCAGATTCCGTTCGAGATTCGGGTGAATTTGGAATGTCTGTTGATTCGGGCGAGCCGATTCTCGTACTACGCGACGAAGATAAAGCTGTACGTCTTTTTTGTCTTTTATTGTATTCGTTTATTTGTGGATCCAAGTTCTATACTTATACCTGCGGTTCGGTGTACTGTATAGTTTAATGAAACTAATGCTTTTGAATGCAGAAGGTGCGTTTAAAATGCGCGGTCATATGTACCGCATTAAATTTGCCGCTTCTTTTTTGTTTGCAGTCTGTGTGAAGCACTTTGAAGCCAAAATAATCCGCTTTACTTTATGAAGCAAAAAATGTGTTGTACACTTGGAGAAACGAAAAAAAATGTTGCAGCTTACCACGATTGCCAAATCATTTGTTGCAATCTTTACTACCTGATTGCACAATTGCACTTGTAAGGATGCTTAGCCTACACGTCACTTAATGGAATCTTTTTTCATTACTTTGCTCGCAATTGATTGCAGTGTATTTGTTTTTCAGGTAGGCACAGTCGGCATGGGCATCTACGGAGCTTATTTGAAAGCAGTCGGCATTTGTCTCTCCATCCTGATTGTTCTCAGTCTGCTGTTAATGCAGTGTACGCATATTTTCTGTTAATACGCGAGTGTTAGATGGGGCGATGGGAGATGAAGCGAAATTGCGGTAGTCAAGGCTCTGGCCTATTAAATACACTCTGTAATTTACAGCAATTTTGTGTTTCATTATAAGAAAAATTGTAGCAAGTAATGACTCTGATAATTCCATAGATCAATTGCTTACATATTCCTTCAAAAATTTCATTTTCATGTTTTACCTTGATTTTCGGTCATGGTTACAGTATTATAGTAGGATCCTTTGAAGGGGGAAGAACTATTCCACCAGAGCTAGCGCTTTACGCTTCTTTTGTATATTAATATCTAGAATGTTCCCGAATCTGCGCAGAAGCTCTGACTATTTCGTTTTTTTCACAGAACTAATTTTCTTAAATGCTCCCTGTTTTAGCGACAAAGAACGGCACCGATTGGTGGTTGTCCTACTGGGTTGAGCATATCAAGAATTCCACCAATGGATCATCTTCATCATTATCCAGCAATTACCTCTTTCTTGCAGAACACAGGTATTGCAAAAGGGCTGATTTAATTCTTTTTCATTCGCCCAAACGTTCTTTAAATTTCTCATTTAACAACTTATCGGCTTTTCTCAAAAATTACTCATCAATGGAGCTTGTTTGTGAGATAATGCAAAAATATCTGAGGAACAGTTTAGGCGAGGATTTTAAGAATAAAGACGCTACACGTCAGACGCGAATGAAACAATTAAACATTTTCAGAAAGCGCTCTTGTTTTCTGTCTGCTTCAGTGAAAGATCGGTTTCATATCGCGTAATTAGCTAAAGCAGTATATGATGCACTGCTAAAGAATATCCATAAGTTACAACTTAAACTAAAGTACGCGATGTGAAACAGAGTTAATGAAAGATGGGCTAAGCCAAATGTTTTTAATTGCAGGTATCCGTTCAGCTTGTACACAAGCGCGCAAGCCTCAAAGCTCTCAGCGCTTGACGACGACGACAGCGACGATACGGCCTTTTATCTTTACGTGTATGGTGGACTGGCATTTGCTAATACAATGTTCACTTTGGCACGGGCGTTCCTCTTTGCCTACGGTGGAATTGTCGCAGCGAAGAATCTCCATCAGAAGCTAGTCAAGACTCTGCTCAAGGTCGACGCGTTCTTTGTCGAATTTTCCTAGCAACTCTTTTACAGTCACTATTTTTCGATCAGTAACTTTCGTGACGTTTTGTCACTATTGGTAATTATCACCTTTCTTTAACAGCTTTTTCTACTCGGTACAGATGTAACAGAAACAACCACGTAATATGGTGATTCATAGTGAGAGAGAGACGGCTTGGGTGACTTAACTTTCTCCCCCGTAGCTAGAACAAGCGAGTGGTTCAAATTACAGAGAGCAACTATTTATGCATGCCTCCATATGGTATTGCTTCCAAATTGTTTATAGTCAAATATATAAACAATACTGTGCCGGAGGACGGTGGGATACACAAAGTTGAAAGGGTTCGTCCAAAAATCCTTTCAATTACAGATTACGCATTGGTTTCTAATTAATCATTGACCGCAATCGCGACAGTAGCGTGGAATCGAGCCAGGGGCCGTAATTAACGACGCTTCGTCAGTACGACGTCGTTCATTCTAACCCGTCGTGATTGGGCTTCATAAGCACCCCTCTTTTATAAAACGAAGAGTTGAGCAGACACATTTGTTCATTCCAAATGAACATATACTAAAATTGGAACAATACAGAGAAGATTAGCATGGCCCCTGCGCAAGGATGACACGCAAATTCGTGAAGCGTTCCAAATTTTTGCATATTCTTGACAAAACTTGGCGATCAGTTACAAATAATCTCGCCATTCACCATAGCTGGCGACGATGAGCGTGCATCTCGGTGATTAAGTACCCTTGCTCATCTAGAATGATAGTTATTTCGTGTTTTTTACATGCATTATTTAATAAAAAAGAATGCTATGATATTTTGAAGCAATATGCCTTATTCATTCTAAATGTTCTTCTAACTGATTAAATAATTATTGGACAACAATTAAAACGCGCCCTATGTTTGACCTTAACATACTAAAACATAGGGCGCATTTGAAGACCACGAAAACATAGGCGCGTTTGAAGTATTTATAGGGCGCGGTTTTAGTTTTTTCTCAAACTATGATTATAGGGCTCTTACGAGGTTGCTGGCTAAACGCCAATATTACTTTCTCTTTTATAGGCTCGCGTACGCTGGTGGGATGGGACGCCGGCAGGAAGAGTGGTGAACCGCCTGTCGTCGGACGTCTACACGGCGGACGACTCGCTACCATTCCAGGCGAATATCTGCCTCGCCTCCCTCTTCAACCTCTTTGGTGCCCTCGTGCTCACTCTCTACGCCCTTCCTCTGTTTGCTCCCGCTGCCGCCATCGCCGTCGTCCTTTACTACTTCATTCAGGTGACTTTTACACGAGTAATTTTGAAGTGTAAAATCATTTTGTTATGTAAAACAATATTAACATCAAAAATGATGAAATTAGGTAGTTATCAACAGCTTCTTTAGCTCAGTGGTAGAGCGCCTGTCTAGTGAACAGGAGGTCGTTGGTTCGATCCCAGCATGAAGCAAGATTTACTTTTTGAATCAATCCGGTCTTTTTCTCTTATTTTCATCACGGCAAACATTTAAAAGTTACAGTATAATATTACATCAAGTTTCCTTATTGCACCAGTAATATACTTGACTACTTAATGCTGGGAAGAAATCTCTTCATTGCAGTTTATATTTTTTGGAGATTCAAAAGAAATTAAGTCTTCTGTGAGGTAAAACAATATTTTGATGAGAAATTATGAAACCTGAACTTATACATCTGCTTCTTTAGCTCAGTGGTAGAGCGCCTGTCTAGTAAACAGGAGGTCGTTGGTTCGATCCCAGCATGAAGCATGAGTTCCTTTTTTGTTCATACTGCTCTCAATTTATCAAAAACTAATTCATTTGATCAGCCACTTTTTTATGTTCGTTCGCCTAGCTGTTGTGTTCGAATCACTCTCTTGCATTAGTGTATTGTTAGGACTTTGGTCACTGAGAAACACAGCCATTTAGTCCCAAGAGTACTGACACCGACTCTCTAATGCCTACGGGAACAGTCAAGATACAGTGGAATTCACTTATACCAGTGTTAGAGGGACCGACAAACATTACCGGTATAAGTGAAATACTGGTATAACCGAAACCGTTACAAGTGAATTCCACTGTACAATAATTTCAAAGGCTCTTATTTGTAGCGTTACTACCGATTTACCACCTGCGAAGTGAAACGATTGACGTCGGTCAGTTTGTCGCCATTGTACAGCCACTTGACGGATACTGTAGCTGGTCTCGCTACAATTCGCGCATTCCGATCGTCTGAAAGGTAGCGTTGNTTGACGTCGGTCAGTTTGTCGCCATTGTACAGCCACTTGACGGATACTGTAGCTGGTCTCGCTACAATTCGCGCATTCCGATCGTCTGAAAGGTAGCGTTTGCTTTGACAAAGTGTTATATGCATGTCCATTATATTCAAACGTATTATTTTAAATTTCAGCTCATACTGTCTTTTCTTTATGTGTTTAAACATTGATATGCAGGTTTGCATTGTAATTCGAAACTTTTGCGTTCGTTCAAATGCACTAATGCTCTTTATCAATCATATTTTATAATACTGAAGCAAGATAGGGATATATCAATTAAGCACAGTTGAGAACAATTGCCTGTACATCCTCCGCAGCTAAAAGCTGACCCAGTTTCCCCATTATTACTTTATCGATAAATGTTATCAAACGGTGGAATGTGGTTGAATTGGTCAACTAAGTAAAGGGTGAAAGTATTCATGTCTTTTAAGTGTTCTATAGCAGCCTGTATTATCGAGTATGCTATAATGATGTAAAAAACTCCCTTTAAGGTAGGTTCTACATTCGCGAAAACACCGCTAAAAGCTACTATTAAAAAGGAACGGCAGGGAGAAATTAAATTTGAGCGAACAAGTTATAGTTTATTTGCAAAAGGCATAATAAATATTTAGATTCATGTATCTACTGAGATCAAAGCTGACAACACACCTGCGGGCGCAATTTACTAATTTGGCCTGTTCCCAGTGGCTGGCCGTCCGCCTGCAAATGCTCGCAGTCGTCATGGTGACCGCCGTCGCTCTCGCCGCCGTCCTCCAACACCACTTTATGAACCGCGTCGACGCTGGTAGGCATTATGGCTGCTAATGATTTTATTTTCATTTGATTACTTTACCTTTCTTTCAGTAGAGTAGAAATAGTTCAGAGCGGGTGCACTTATAACGAAACGTTAACTTATAGCGGTCACGTTTGATTGATCTTGAATTGTGTTTTATAGTGAAAAAACGTATGCAGAGGTAATCATTTACACCGATCAAAATCTGACGATGCCTCCATTTATCGGATTAAACGATGTCTCGTGTACTTTGATTCGGCTATTTGCGTCTTGGCTGTCTTAATATTGAAAATTTTACGAACATATAGGCTCTTTCATCATCATTACTAGATTTGCATTCAAATAATTCATTTCTGCTCTCAGTTTAAACGCTAGTTTGACGAATGGAATGCAGAGGTGACGAGTTTTGATGAAATACACTGTAATATTGTGAATTTTCTCAGCTGATACAATTGAGAATATAAGAATGCATATTTTAGGCTTGGTCGGCCTAGCCATCTCCTACGCTCTATCGCTGACTGGCTTGCTAAATAATCTGTTGTCGTCGTTCACTGAGACCGAAAAGGAGTTGGTGTCTGTTGAACGCATTGCCGAATATACCGCCAACGTCCCGTCCGAACCTGTCGACGGCCATTATCCCGTCAGTTATTTTGATTTTAACCTGTCGTTAGAACGCGGGAACAAGAAGGGAGGAGTTGATCTCATTTAACTTTAAGTCGGGAGAGATCGCGGCTCAGAGAGATGTGAACAGACACATTTTAGGATAATTATTGCAGAATGACCGCATACTGCACGATATAATTCCTTCGTGTTTTAACTTATCGGGGATTTGAGATAAGCATCGATCACTAGCTGATGCTCTAACAGCTATACTGTCTCTGATGCGTTGAATTGGATGCATATAGTCAAGAGTTATCGATCAGTAAGAAGAAATCTTTGAATAAGACAACCTGCTCCGAACTCACTAGCGTTTCTATCTATTAATTTACACACGTAAAAACTGAACAGCGATTATGATTTTTGGTAAAACGCTGTCCAAGCTCCGAAAAAAGTGCTCATTTTTGCCAATTACGATGCCTAACTCGGCTTTCTGTTACTGTTCGAAATATTTTGAGTATCATTTAATTTAATTTCAGTTTGCGTCAAAGGCAGACATTAGTGGACGAATACAGTTTGCCGCCGTTTCGCTCCGCTACGACGTCGGGCTGCCGTTCGCGTTGAATAATGTGTCTTTCGTCATTGAACCTGGCCAGAAAGTCGGCGTTGTCGGAAGGACTGGTTTGTGCTTTTGTTTTTTGTTAAACTATTACATTATCGTTGTGGTCTTTCCTTACTTTCCTTCCTTTTATATGGCTAGTTATCGAGACAATGCAACTTTGCATCATTTGCAGAGGAATTTTACACCTTTCGAACCTCGAACGTCAATTGGATTTATTTGTTTCAGGATCAGGGAAAAGCAGCCTATTCCAAGCGTTGCTGCGAGGCGTTGAAGTGGAATTCGGTCGGATTTTTCTGGATAGCGTTGACATTGCGACCATGAATCTCAGCCATCTAAGGTGAGCAAGCGGAAAATTAATAGGTGTTTATTTGAATCGTCGAATTTCAATCATCACTTCTATTATATTGTTGGCGAAATGTTTGTCACCGAAGCAATCATTAAATGACGAATTCTTTTGAATGAGCAGAGGTAATCGTATTTTTGAACTATCGAACGATTGTAATCTCATTAATCAGTTTATTCTTTTCAGTTACGCTAGCTCTTGTCTCATACATTTCTATTCTTTTGATGATTTTCAGATCACTGTTTGCCGTGATTCCGCAGAATCCATTCCTGTTCACTGGAACATTGAGCGAAAATCTGTGCATGGATCAAAAATTTGAACGCGAAGAACTTGAAGTCATAGTGCGACAGTGCAAATTAGGTATTGTGTTTATGACGAAGTTTGTGCCTTAATGCAAGGGTGGACCAACTGAAAACAGTAATTTTGCACTAAAGTGCGCAATAGACTGCAGTACAGTGGAACTCGTTTATAACGGTTACTGGGGACCAGCAAGTTCTGACTGGTATAAGCGAAATACCGGTTAAACCGAACTTATTTGTATGGTTAAGTACGCTTTGGGACTGTAAATCTTTACCGGTATAAATTAAGTACTCTTACAACCGAAACCGCTATAAACTAATTCCACCGTATGCGAAGTTATTGTTTTCATTTGATACGCCCTCATATCTAAATTAAATGCAGTTGTTCTTCTTTACTATATTGCTATTTTGAAGATTCACTGCTACTACGACTTGGCGGTTTCGAGGGGAAGATTGAGGAGATGGGTTGCAATCTGTCTGCGGGGGAACGTCAACTCGTCTGCATTGCCCGAGCGCTGCTCAGACAACCCAAGGTAAATACACTTTTGGCTTGAATGCACTGCATGGGTTCTCAGAACTTACACACTGTCAACTAAGGTTTGCGGGAGGGGGAGAAATACTATGGGGATGAGGAACGATTTGCACGGGATTCGCAATCACGGGGACGGGGAGGGATGTGCCAACGGGGGGATAATCCATGGGATGGAAAACGGGGAAATTACGGGGAAAAACTCACGGGATATCCCCGTTTTTGGGACGGGGGATTTCTCGTGCAAATCCTACTGTCAACTGTAAGCCTTCCTTCATCACCACTTTAGGTATAGAGTGATTTTATCATCCCCGTCCTTTGCGATTTTAGTACCGGGTTTTCTCGAAATTACGCCCCCCCAAATTTACGCCCCGGGGGGCGTAAATTTGAAAGCCTTCTCAATATTTCGCCCCGGGGCGTAATTCCGGAGTTAAAAGTGTTCGTTCGACAACACAAAATAGCACTGTCTACGCAATTTTATCTCGGAATTTTCCCATTGCTATATCAGTAAATATGCGAATAATACTGTATTTAGTTGTAAATTAGCGTGAATATAGTCAACTTTCACTGCTCCATGTTGCCTTACTTCATGAAAATAGTAGCTGATGGTACCATTACAACAATACTAAGTGTCAGTACGTTACCAGGCATCTCGCGAAATTACGCCCCGTGGCGTAATTTTGAATTTCACGTGACCACCAAAAAGCTGCTTTTTTTCGTCATCGCCCCGGGGCGTAATCTTGATAAAACCCGGTATAGGCCTGTCAGCTTAGCAGGCAATACAAACACATCCCATTACACGAATGGATGCGACAGTGCATCAGCAAAGAGACATTTGACCTCTTGCAGATCGTGTTGATCGACGAGGCGACGGCGCACGTCGACTCGGAGACGGACGTAAGCGTGCAGTCTTTGCTGAGATCGGCGCTGCCCAACTGCACCGTCATCACCATCGCCCACCGCCTCAACACTCTGCTCGACTACGACCGCGTCATCGTTCTCGATCGCGCCCACCTTGTTGCCATTGGACCACCCGCTGAAACACTCGGGTTGGTTTGATTCATTCTGTACGCATTGATGACGTCTTGAATATTCAAGTATTTATTCTGTCGATCTATAGGATTGGTAAGTGAATTGTGACGAATATTGTCTGTCCACAAATTAAAAATTTTGTTGGGCGATTATGATGAAACTATATATGGCGTAGAAGTGTACATTTTCAAGTTTTTCTGACGCGTTTTGTTCACAAATGGCAAACGAAGGTTTAAATTCATTTTCTTATGTGGAAAACACGGCTTGGTTTTTTTACTAAAAAAACAACGCACAATAATTACATGCGATGCGCAGCCTCTCATACTCGCCGCGTGTGCGCGCTGCTGTCGCAATTTTATGGGCGCGGCTTGGACGGCGGCAGAGGTCTCCCCGACTTATAGTCAAAATTATTCGATCAGTTAAGAAAGGCGTTCAGGGAGCACAGTAATAAATGAACGAAAATTTTCAAGGAAAATTCAGTTCGTTGCGGAACCTGGTGTTCTCAATTAATCTGTGGCACTAAGTCATTTGCATCGATGAATGAACCAATGGAAACTTCACGTTCATCGGGACTCCGCCCACCCCCTGGTTGTCAGGCGTTCGTGACATAAGAATTGATACAGTAAACTCTCATCAACGTAGAAAGAGCAAATGCATTGAAGCTAGATACTCGAAGCTCTAGCCGAATTAGGAGTTGAATAAGGCACCATTAGAACCGCATTGTTGAGTTCTAGAGACTGGCGTGAGGATTTTTGATGAAACTATTGGTAGGGACAAAATTTGCTGGTGAATATTCCACGTCATTTGCTTCATATCTCGAAAGAACGATGTTCAATTCCAACAAGATTACATCAAATCCTGCGCATTCTTCTAACAATCGTTTTGCCACATCGATGATCACAATTCGATTTTTCTACGCTGAGGAGATCGACGCATCGTATTCGTACTTATTCGAACAATAACACTATAGTTAAGCTTCGCGCCACCTAACCTTTTCGTGTTGAGACCAAACTTCCATTTTCTCGTTAACTCATCGAATAATTTTGACTATACCGCACTGCACAATAGGGCAAACGATCGTCGAGCTAACTTCACAAGTGGTACGCGCGAGCGATCGTCTATGGTGAATCAAATGTGGAGAGCGAAAGAAGTTTTCATTTGCCGCACAGCTCTTTCTTGAATGTATTGCTGTGGAAATTTTGCAAGATGTATAATTGGTTTTTCTTTCAATAGTTCGACGTAACTCCGCGCAGTTTGCGGGCGCGTTTCTGCTGTTTAGGTTAACTTTTAGTTGAGGGTTTTTTCTGTATTCAGAACTGATGTCTGGCGATTTTCCTCCACGATGCAAGTCTGTTATTTAAGAAGAAAAGTAACGCAGTTGACCTGCTGTGCATTCGTCTTGGTTGAGCGGGCGCCGCCACCTCGCTTTGCCTATCTTTTAGCTAAGCGCGCAAATCTCAACTAGGTCTGCTTCTATGTATGATGCTCTACGATCGCTATAATTTTAATTTATATTCTCTAATGCTAGCGCTGAGAAGTGCTGTAGCAGTTGTTTCGGTTTCTCCAGCACTCTCGCCTAAGTCTGATTAGAAGGTCAGTCTATCAAGGTAACGAATAAAATGGCCGCTTGTTTTGTAGCGTTCACTGGAACTGAGCAGTATGTTGACTGATGATTGTATCCGTGCTCTCGAGCAGAAAATCCTCGCTTCGTCGAGCGATGAAAACGGAACCTTCGCAGGCTCCCGAGTCGCCACAGTTCGATTTTAACTATCGAAACGAGGTGGAACGACTTCTTAAGGAATACAAGGTCGACTGGCAAAAGACTATGAGAGGCGACGTGAGCTACTGATGGTGCGTCTTCCACTTCTGAAATAGGAGCCCTGGAGATTGGAGAAGAGCTTTAATAAGTACGCTTGTGACATGAAAGAATTGCTGCCAGACAAAAGCGTCACTCCAAAAATGCACTTTCTCGCTACCCACTTGCCAGCATTTACAAAGCGGCACAAGACACTATTTGTCAGCGGTGCAAAGTCACAAGGCAATGGGCTGCCAATAATCAATCATGCGACAATTGCAGTGAAATTATTAGCTTGAAGCAAAAATGGATAGGGCGCGGATTTGTGGATGACAGGGACTCAACAATGAAAATTTATTTCGGCGTTGCACAAACTGGGCATTAATCCTTTTGCGTCCACCTACACTTGCAATGCTGGAAAGAAACGAGCTGAAATGAAAACAGAGTTGAAAATTTCAACTACTGAACTGCCAGAAGGTCCAAACTGCCCATGCATCAAAGTCACAAGCGCTATGGACTCTTTGACTGAAAAAGTGCGCAGTCTATAATTGTCAAGAAGATTACTCGAAATTCCAGAATTCAATGACAAAATCGGGACTTCAACTGATGGTGATAAAGGGGGTACGACTACAAAGTTAGTCACATCGTTTGCAAAGGAAAAGAATCCCAATTCCCACAAGAGTCTACTAATGCTTGGAATGTACAAAGGGACAGATAACGCCTTTAATCTAAGGAGCATTTTCTCTGATATCGCGATGTTGAGCGCCAAATGAGAATGGTTGCCCAGGAACAATCTGAATCCTGCCAAGGTCCACTAAAAAACTCAGCCTTAAATAGGTCGATTAATTAGAACAAGAGATGACACAATGTCAGTACAAGAACACATTCGTCAACTGGAGCAGCAATTCCTTCGATCTTTCTCAGGTGGCTGAGTATGAGGCTAGTTTCAGCTAATCCTAACAAACTACAAGGCTGACTGGCGCAAGATGGTATGCGTTGAAATTAATGCAATCAAATCATTACCTGTCCCAGTGATGGACGATCCCAATGGAGCTGTGGGAGAAATTCCCGTCGAATTCTTCCTCATCAGAGATATGATGTGTCCTTGGGAAAGTGGTTAGTCTTATAAGCCCCAACTTGCTCGTCCCGTGCCTGTTCTGCTTGATTCCCAGTACAGCACTGAAAAGAGCAGGAGATTGGGACAACAAAAATTGACATGCCAATTGAACAATCAAAGGCTTTATAAGTGCGGTGCAATCATGCGAGCCAGACCGTGCTAAGCTCAGTTGCATAAAAAACGTCAAGAACAGTTGGTGCAAACCAAGTCGGTCGATGAAGCGCCTCTTTTTCACATTCCTATTCCAAACATTAGCCCACCGCAGTTGCACATTGCACTCGGTATTGGGGCGCGTTTCTACCATTCGCTTTAAGAGTGCTGCTGGAAGCATGATGAGTTAAACGCAGGCCTTACATTGGATGCCAACCCTCAGAAGGAGGTTGCACAACTGAACAAAGACATTAAAAAGTCTGAGAAGTGCATTGCTACCCGAAAACAATTGCGATCAGGCAGAAATAAAGAAAAGCGCTGCACACTGCGTTTGATTTGGCCGGAGATTTTCGCCCAAATACCGCCTAAGCCGTGCGAAGGGATTCTCTGTTTGAACGTCTCTAGCCGCAGCGTTTCGAAGCGCTCTAACGACTTGCTCTCATGCAGCATATGTCGCCGCAAATTGCATTTCGCCTGCGAGGGAGTTGTGATCGAAAGCGAAATTATCGCAGCATCAAAAGGCGCACATGAATGTCTTTGTTGCAAAAGTGCCAATGGCCTTCAGTACATAGTTGGCGTTGCTGCAATGAAGGCCAAAAAAGCTCAAAAGGCATTAGACGAACAGCTCGAAAAGCAATCCGAAATCCAGTGCAGATTGGCGCTCATGAAAGACATTGGGATCAATAAAAATGGGCCGTACAGTAAACGAATCGCTCAAGCGCTAGAGGAGTTGGGCGTGAGGGCGCTAGAGTGCAAGCTTATCACTCGTGCTCCTCTGTGGGCAACCACATGCACAAAATGCTGCAAGTTGATGGCCCATCTCGCTTAGCGGGCGCCCTGGACGATGAAAGCGAGGAAAAAGCCAAATTCGAAAGATTGTTTACCAGTTTGGGACGAGTTCAAAGTTATTTCAAAGCGCATATCTTTAAAGAAGACGAAATTGCGGAGTTGGAGCAGAATTGCGAACAGTTCACCTCTGAAATGAAAAGAATTGCTGCCAGAGGAGAGCGTCACTCCAAAAATGCATTTTCTTGCCGCCCACTTGCCGACGTTTGCGAGGCAACACGGTACTCTTGGTTTGGTGAGTGAGCAGTCCCTCGAATCCTTGCACGCCAAAGTTAACGGCATCGAGCGCCAGGATTCGTGATCAACGCCGTTGAATGATTACGGTCTTTCAAGACGTTTACGTGATATCTTTGGTGTAATCTGAAAACGAATAGGATATGATGCTGATTGATGGATTTGAACAATTATGTTAATTATGTAGAGAGATTGCGTCAAAAATCGATTATGCTTGTGATAACATTTTGTCATAGAGGTCATAATATGATGAAATAATTTCGTCACATTTTACTGACTGATGCGATTCTTTTTCTCCTCTACTTCTTGGTAAAATGTTGGTTTCTTTGATTTCATATCTGAAGTATTCATATCTGATGCATGCAATGTCTATGATTATATATTAGCTGACAACTATTCTTTGAACAGCGACCTACTTCATTAACCGTTTATGCTCAAATACTCGTCCCTTTCTTGTACAGTTTGCATTTGAATATGAGAGTTTTCATTATTGTACAGACAAATAAAAATATAATGTCTTGAACAGAATGGAAAGAGAATGATTGTCTGTAATACTGGTATGTTTTTTGGTAATTCCTTGAATGCTCTATATTTTGAATGTAAATATTTCAGACAGTGCTTTTTTAGCATATAAAAAATCGTTCCATAAACTGCATTTGTACTCGCATGACTAATTTGAATTCTGAACCGTCTTGTTTACTGCCAAAGTATGCATTGAAGGTATAATAAACTCATGAACAAATCTGTTTTCTTTTAATATGACTAACGGCATGTGAAACTTTTCAACAACTTCTCAGAGTTGTATCCTTCTTGCAAAACACCCCTATATTCATCAAATATAAAATTCAGAAGTATGGATGGACTTGGTCATAAAGACAGCAACACTACATTTTTTCTTCAAGTTTTAAATAGAAAAATGGAATAACGTTTTAGGGAAGGTTTGATGCGTATTGCTCTCTACTGCATGCGACAAATTGGGCTTGTGGCTCAATTAAAGCAGCATTTTTACAAGGCTGCGCGATGCCGTGGCTAAAGAGCTGTTTATGCCAAAAATTGGCAACAATATTCTCACAAATATTTTTTGGTTGGACCACAAGTCTTATGCGCAGGGGCTACCGTGGACAGCTGCAAGATGCAGACGATTTGTGCCATCTGCCAACAAATCTTCAGGTTGAGTATGTTGAGCAGAAATTTGCTCAATGTGCTCAGCAGCGTCAGAAATTTTCACTAATCAAAACACTGTTGAGCACCTTTGGTTTACATTACTTTACAATTGGATTCATCAGATTTCTTGGTGAGATGTTCTGTTCATGCACTCTTTATTGGTTAATTTTCTATTTATTATGTAAATACAAACTGCCCAACTCCTTTGAGACTGAAGACGTAGCTTATACTAATGAGACGCTCTTGCTTTGCTTAACAAATTGTACCAACTTCCAGGGGCTGGTTTTTTGAAGCTTGTGGCAGGGATCTTGCATCACCAAACAAATGATGAGAGATAGGCACCACAATTACTAGACCCCTTTTAGAAGCACTGATTTAATGGCCTCAGATTAAATTCCATTCTTCTTTTAGGAGATAGTTTGATATTTGCTGGACCTGTTCTGCTCAGTCTATTAGTCACTTTTCTTCAAGATACAAGCCAACCAGTGCAAAATGGGTACATCTACACAGCTGCCATATTTCTTGTCACACTGCTCGCCGCTTTGTGCACAATCCATTTCAACTATTTGGTTCTTCGAGTTGCCATTCAATTCAGGGCGGCCATCATTACTGCCATGTATCAAAAATTGCTCAAAGTGTCCACTGCGATACTCAGTGAAAACGGATTTTCCACTGGACAGATTGCAAATTTCATGTCCACTGATGTTGATCGAATTGTTAATTTTTGCAGTTTATTTCATTCATTTTGGAGTATGCCGATGCAGTTGCTCATCGCGCTCTTTTTGCTCTATCTTGAGGTACAGTATAACTTTTATAACTTTTATAAACTAATATCAAGTCTTCTCTGCTGTTTATTAAGTATTCCCACTTTTTCAGTAGGTGGATAGTGATGTAGTGATTGCAGGGATTTGAGGCGGTAGTGCATGAAATATGGAAAGAATCTTGTGATAAGTATGTTTGAAAAAACAGCAGAGAGCAATGTCAGATCAGCCTAAAAATGAGTGCAGATGTAATGAGCAGTTGTGATTGGATGATGTAGCGCGCTGAGCAAAGCTGCTCTTGCTGCTTATTATGATACACTGCTTTGAATATTTCACACGCATTGACATTTTCATCGCAATTGCTCGCTACTCCTAAAATGGCTTTATCCAACCTTCTACCAATGGCTACTGAGTATGCCTATTGTCATGCACGTCGCCCACACCGCCGCCGCTCCCTCCTTCTACTAACCTTCTCAAATAAAAAGTGATATATGATTGATATATATGTATTAGTGACATTGTATCATTTTATACTTTCAGGTGGGACTGGCTTTTTTAGCAGGAGTGGTATGCGCACTTGTGCTAGTTCCAATCAACCAAGTGATCACTTTAAAAATTGGCGCCAAGTCACAGCTTATGATGCGCTGGAAGGATCAGAGAGTGAGAGTGAGTGGAGACATGGCCAATTTACTTCGCTTCAGTAAAATTGTCCTGTATAGCCTGCCTAATTCTAAGCAGTATATAAGTAGGATTCAGTTTGAAATACTTTGGTACATTTATAGTTCACTATTGTTTTGCTCAGTGAAATATCTGTCATGTACATTGTGTTACGCGGTGCCAAAGGGATTGGACTTCTTGGGAGACAGTTGTTAACCGGCGTTTATTCAGGCATACAGAGACGCGTGAGCAATGTAACAAAGAGTTGATTTATATGCGAATTAATGTATTATATAGATTGAGCTAGGGGGATGTTACGGCTAACTCCCCCATGATTCAGTGTATAATCATCAGTGAGTGCTTTCCCATCCACCGATGATATATGCTGTAGATATGGTCTGTCACAATTGTTACAGTGTAATTTCAGCGGACAACAATTAAAACGCGCCCTATATTTGACCTTAACATACTGAAAACATCAAACATAGGTTGCGTTTGAAGACCATGAAAATATAGGGGACGTTTTAAGTATTTATCGGGCGCAGTTTTCAGTTTTTTCCTATTTCAGCTTTGCACAGAGTTGATGTTTGGGATTCGCGTAGTGAAACTTTCCAACTGGGAGAAGCATTTTGAGGAGAAAATTGGTCAACTTCGCTCCAATGAGCTACAGTACTTGCGCGCGAGAAAATATTTGGATGCACTGTGCGTGTACCTCTGGGCATCGGCTCCTGTCCTCATTACGGCCTCCATCTTTGTCACATACTCGGCCCTGATGCATCAACAACTCACAGCCGCTAAGGTTTATTCTGCTGATAAGTTGTATTTTGTACTACAGTTGAACCCGCATCATTGCACCCCCAGATATATGCAGGACCCAGATCATTGCAGCTTTTTGGCTGGCTTCCCCTGATTTCTTACCCTATGTATAGGACTCTGGTGGAACCTGGTTATATGCAGGACCTGGATCATTGCTTCTTTTGGCTGGTTCCCAAGAAACTGCAATGATGCGGGTTTGACTGTAATTTATGTAAGGTATTGGTTTTGTTTTGGTTTTTCCATAAGCATTAGGGGTTGGTGTAAGTAGTTTTGAGGCTGAAAAGGTGTACCTATTCAGCGATGAGCGTTCTAACAATCCATTAATGCAAGAGCGCAGCTGGAACATTACCACTTGCTGACTGAACATAAAATGAATTGGCTGATCAAATTTATTTTAGTTGATTATTATTAGACTGCATGATGCGACAAGGATACTTTGGAGATAAATTCGTTTTTAGAATATATATTTTAATCAAAATACGAAGTGGAAGAAATTTGAGGAACAGCTTATTACATTATTTCCTTTAGATATTGTTACATAGTTTGCAGGTGTTCACCAGTCTAGCCTTGGTCAATATTTTGATTATGCCTCTGAATTCCTTTCCTTGGATCTTAAGCGGATTAATGGAAGCTTATGTCTCGCTGAAACGACTGAATCGCTTCTTCGCGCTACCTGACATCAACTACGAGCAATTTTACGTTGCACATGAAGGTAATTTCTTGCTCTGTTGAAAATTCATCAACATAACCTTAGTATCGCAGATCTACCATTATTCTGATTTTTAGGCTTACACATAGGCACAGATTAATTAAGCTGTCAAATCTTATTTAAGACTTTGGCTCTGGTTAATGATACTACTAAATCTAAGCGTTGGCATTAAAATTGGCTTCACCACTTTAATTTCAGTTACTTTTAAACCGCGCAGGTGTAGGTTTGTTTGGGATGCACATTTTAAATTTTGCATTGTGGTGGCGTTTTAGTTTTTCGTAAAACGTGTGTTGTGTTCTTTAGGTAGTGACTCCACTTAGATCTTCTCTTTATTCTCACAGCCAAATGGGCATACAAAAGTAGGTAGACAGGTCGGTAGGTAACAGCATAAGCCTAACATAACACACCGTGCAACAGCGAGCGTGCAATAAGCGACACACAACATTCATGGGAATGGAAATGGTAATTCATGCACTACCTCCCCGCGGTGGGACTCTCTGGGGTTTTAACACCCCAACAACGTGAATGCGTCATTAGCAGTGCATTATGTCATTGTTTTGTAATTCCATCTTAAGTTTCCATTTTTATGTGTTTTGTCGATTTAGCAACCGATCACTTAATACAAGCTCGAAATTGTCAACTGAGCTGGATGGAAGACAATTTTGAAGGTGTGCCAGCAATTGATAAACTTACTCTTCAATGCGCAAAGGCATGTTACCTTTTAAATTTTTATATGTCCAGCTATTATACCATTCCTGAATGAGGATTCGAAAAAAGGAATAGAATGCGTTATGAGACTTGTACCTAGGAAATGGGATAAAGTGTTGCTTGCGCCAGTTTAATGTAAATAAACTCACATAAAGGTGGATTTGAGATTCCTGAAACCCTGTAGTTGGGGCAAGTTTCTAGATTATTGACGCCATCCAATATTGATGAGTGATGCGTCCTTTAATTTTATCATTTTGGTATTAGGGCAGCATCATTGGCATATTTGGATCAGTTGGCTGTGGGAAGTCATCGTTGCTACAAGGAATTCTTGGCGAGATTCATCGTCAATCTGGCGAAATAGAAATTGCCAAATGTGTTCTTCGCGATGGCTTCGCGTATGTGGCGCAAAGTCCCTGGCTGCAACGCGGCAGTGTGCGAGAGAATATTCTCTTTGGACGACCCTATGTTGAAGAGGAGTACAATGAAGTGGTCGCGGCTACTGCCCTGGAATCTGATTTGAAGGTACAACTGGACTTCTGATTTCTTCTCTAACAGGAGTCAGAAATGCTACCCTCCATACCAGAATAAGGTGCACACGCAATTTCTTTTGCGCGCGGAAAAATATTATATATGTATATACAGTTGAAACCGGATTATTGCACATTGACTGGGACCCGAAAAAGTTTTGCACTTAACCAGTTTGTGCGCTTTTCTGGGTTTTTATCATGTACAAAACATAGGGATAAAAATGTTTGGGGGGTGAAAAATTTGTACATTTATCCGGATTGTGCACTTGAGCGGTGTGCACTTATCCGGTTTCGACTGTATATAAATATTGTGCCGCGATACCTGGGTAGACTTCAGTAGAGTGTGTACTGCACAGAGGTAAAATCAACTTTTTTTCCTGACCTAACGTGAAAAAGAAGTACAACTCATTTTGGGTAAATACTTTGCAGTGATTAGAGTATGATTGTATTCGTGCTAGGACCTATCTGGGGCTTGGACACTTAAGGATTAAAATTATAAAATTAAATACTTTTTGTTCTGTTAGTCACGAAAATTAATTTTGCTTTTCAGCAAATGGCTCGCGGCGATATGTGCGAACTTGGAGATCAAGGAGTGACTCTGAGCGGTGGACAGCGAGCGAGAATCGCTCTGGCCAGAGCTATCTACCAGGTTAGCACAATACTTTTGCAAAGAACCGCACCTTCATTATATGCTCTCATTCATCATATATGAACAAATATTCACACAGTAAGAAGAAATCTTAGATTGAATAAGGCAAATTGCTTCAAAAGGCAATACCGCTTACTGTCAATTTATGCACATAGAAACCTGAAAACATTCTTGGTAAAAAGTCAGCTCATCTATGTTAACAACATCACCTGACGAAATTTCTTCTCACTGTTCTAAAATTTGAACATGAATGGCAAAAATTTGGAACGCTTCACGAATTTGCGTGTCATCCTTGCGCAGGGGCCATGCTAATCTTCTCTGTATTGTTCCAATTTTAGTATATGTTCATTTGGAATGAACAAATGAGTCCACTTATTTCTTTGTTTTATAAAAGATGCACACTTTTGAAGCCTATGTACGACGGGTTAAAATGAGCGACGTTGTATTGACGAAGCGTCGTTAACTACGGCCCCTAGTTCGATTCCACGCTACTGATCGAAAATGTTTGACTATAATTCGTTACTCTGAAACTGTTTCTTAAGCCGGAGCATACTTTTTTAACGCACGCCGCTGCGGCGTGCGGCAACGACCAGTTACCAAGAATCTCTGCCGCATGCGGCATAATTTCTTGGTAATGCGGCAGAGATTCTTGGTAATTGGTCGTTGCCGCACGTCGCAGCGGCGTGCGTTAAAAAAGTATGCACCGGCCTTTAACTATAACATTTAGTTTAACGATAATCTACATTCTGTTTTAACGCTAGTTGGACGAAATGAATTGCAAAAATACGAAATGTTGGGTGATAGAGACGATTTATGATGACTGGCAGTATAAGTCCCCCGCCACAGGCGGCCATGTGCTAACTAGTGCGTCAGGAGTCATACAATCAAAAACACGATAAACGCACATAATAATGTAAAATATTACTGAATTTATGATATTCGATACAGATTCTCGTAGATTTCATAACTAATCGCAGGCAATCCTATACAAAAAAAATCTATGCCTCATGCTTGGATCGAATATCTGTATTGCGCTTTTATATATCTCGTGAAGGATTGGGAAGAAATTTGGACCAAATTTTAGAGCAGAAATAGCAACATGAGAGATGATGACCTACTTAAGTTAACATCTGCTTCTTTAGCTCAGTGGTAGAGCGCCTGTCTAGTAAACAGGAGGTCGTTGGTTCGATCCCAGCATGAAGCATGAATTCGATTTTTAGTCCATACTGCTCTGGTTCTATGACAGATATCTAGGTTTGCAAGAACACCGATACAATAGAGAATTATATCCAAGTTATTTGATTGCACCAAAACTGATTGTTTTTTAAAGCCTATGTGATCGTTATCAAGCAATCACAGCTATCTAATGAAGCGGTCATTAAAACTGAGCTGCGAAAAATAATGACTACACACAATTGAGAGTTCTTTTTGTAATATTATGGTGTACTAACTACTTCCTGATATTTTTTGTCACCGAAAGAGAGTTGAATGGTTCAAAAAGTAACTCGTGCTTCATGCTGGGATCGAACCAACGACCTCCTGTTTACTAGACAGGCGCTCTACCACTGAGCTAAAGAAGCAGTCAGTGTGGAATTTTATCAGCTTCTTTCAGCTTGCCATTGTTTTACACTCGAAAAAGATTCATATGGACCTCAATTCTTTTTTAAAAGTTTGAGATAGCGCTATTTGATTTGATATCATTCATTTTCTTACTGAAATCTTTAATTTTTCAAACCAAAACATGAAATTTTAATATGCTATTGAAGCGCATAGCCTGAAGTAAAATTGAAAGCTGTCCCTCATCGCCTTATCAGATGTTAAGAAAAGAAACCTGCACTGAAGTGCAAAAAAATATTAATATGAGAAATCCTGAAATCAGGAAGAAAATATGTGCTTCTTTAGCTCAGTGGTAGAGCGCCTGTCTAGTAAACAGGAGGTCGTTGGTTCGATCCCAGCATGAAGCATGAGTTATTTTTTGAACCATTCAGCTCTCATTCAATGACTTGAACATCAGGAGATGATCGGAACAAGCTGTTATTTCAGAATGATCACTTCCAATTGCGCTACGTAATTTTTAGCGTGGCTTCATCTTCATGACCACTTGATTAGATTGATTTGATTGGTTGATTACGATCTCTGATGCTTTGACAAAATAATGAACCTTTGGTACAATTAAACATTCTGTAATTCTCTACTATATCGTTGTCCATGCTTACCAAGCTTTCTGTCATAGAATGAGAGTTGAATGATTAAAAAAGAAACTCGTGCTTCATGCTGGGATCGAACCAACGACCTCCTGTTTACTAGACAGGCGCTCTACCACTGAGCTAAAGAAGCAGATGGTTTAATTCCGATTTCATAATTCCTTATTTTGGTATGTTTTACATTTTAATTGATTAAAATTCAAGGCAGCAGAGGATTCATATGAAAGCATATTCATTGCGTTTTTAATCTAAAATATATCCATAGTCCCATACTGTAGTCGCAATATCCCCAATACGCGACCCGACAGTTAATTACTGGTTTTCCATTTGTCATATGCTGAGCTTGATGGTCTGTCAACACGCATCGATGCAAATCGTATTCAGAATAAGGACATTTACCTGCTGGACGACCCGCTGGCAGCAGTTGACGCGAAAGTGGGCAGACACCTTTGGGACCACTGTATCGACAGAATGCTCCGTCAAAGAGGGAAAACGGTCATCATCGCCACTCATCACATTGGCTACCTTTGGACCGCTGACTTTGTCATTGATCTTGCCAGAGATGGCACAGTTGCTGCTGAAGGTGCGCTAATATCTGAATTTTTCCAATCATTATGATGTATATGAATATTGTTAATGCTCTACTTACATGTGAACACCAGCTGCCCTTCCTGTTTGCAGTTGTCCAACTTGCTCTTGAGAGAACAAACACTACCCTAACAGCTTTCCATTTCCTCCATATGTGAACCAAAAATATGTTTGTATTCCAAGAGATATTTTCAGGTATTCCTTCTGCAGTTTTGCCACCAGACAGCAAATTGAATGACAATATTGGTCCTGCTGATCATAATGAAGACAAACTGGAAGGCCCCATTGCTTCTGGAGAACCTGTTTTCAACCAGCAGGAGGAAAAAGCGGTGAGTCATTTTAACTACTTGTATAAGTTGAATTGACACTTGAATTGACTATTGACAATGTTGACAGTCAAATGACGTCATTACATTGCATCTCTTTAAGCTTTCATATCATTCTGCTCATTTTTTTGCACCCAAATCATGTTCATTCACTATGAGCACAATTTCCCTGTGTCTACATCCATTGATAAAGTTGAAAGTTGTTTTTTAGTGTGATCCCAAGTCTCACTCTGCAACATTAATTATTACAGTCAAAACCGGATAAGTGCAATTCGACCGGGCACGAAAAATTGTTGCACTTATCTGGTTTTGACTGTATCATATAACTATTTGTAACAGTTTACTTTTACTGATATTTTATTTATATTGATAATTTTTGCCATGTCCAGAGCATATCTTCACATACAATGCAGGTTGCTTATTGTGATGAAGTGGCGCTAAAGTTGCACCCTGATGACATTAGTGATCACATAGTGATCTGTTGGGGTGTTAAAACCCCAGAGAGTCCCACCGCGGGGAGGTAGTGCATGAATTATCATAGCCATTCCCATGAATGTTGTGTGTCACTTATTGCACGCTCGCTGTTGCATGGAGTGATATTTTATGCTTACGCTGTTACCTACCAACTTTTCTACCTATTAGTTATATGTCCATTTGGCCGTATGTATAAATAGAAGATCTGAGTGGAGTCACTACACAAAGAATACAACAGATTTTATGTAATGTTGTGTCTGCCTGGTAGCTTTGTTGACGTTTGGCATGACAGCTTGTTCTCCAACGCTCTGTTTGTTTATTGGTGTCCATCTAAGGATGGCAATATACTACTGTGTCTGCTCAGTTGGTAAAGAACATCATTGGTCTCCAACTTTCACTGCAAGGAAGACACAATCCTCAACAGTGTCCATGGAAAATAATTAGCAGAATGGAGAAATTATTCCAGCCCTCAGTGCACCAATCGCCACGCCCCCTCCTGTCTTCAGCAGTCAACCAAAGGATTATCTGGCCTGGCAAGCCGATTTCTCAAGCGTTTTACATATGGGCATGATTGTTGATGACAAAGACAAGAGTGCTATGCTCATTTGCGCACTATTGTCAATGGTGCTAAAGACCTTATCTGCACTAATCAGCCCCAAGACAATTGATGAAGTCAAATATAAATGCTTGATTGACATCCACAACAGGCATTTCAGCAGGACACTAATTGCACTGGCCAAATATTTCTGATTATTCTCAGCACAGTAATTGGCAGTACAGCTGAACTCCGATTGTGCAGTTCATTTTCACTTGCTAACGGCTATGCCCCTGGGTGCTTTCAGTCTGACGTCAACCAAGTATGAGGCAAGTTGTCTATCAACCAGTTACTCTACAAATGCCTAAGTGTATTCATATCTGGTTTGGGACACTGCTCCAAGGTTAAAGCACACCTGGAATTAAAAAAGAATGCCTGCCCAAGCTTCAACATGTCCATAACTTCTTCTCTTCATCATCTGTGAGCTCTATGCCTGCCAAATCAACCAACATGTCAAAGAAGGCATTATCTCTGCTGTTTACTATTCTGACTGGGTGGCACCCATTGTCATGGTGGCAAAGCCTGGAGGGAAGATCAGACTCTGTGCTGACTTTTTGACCAGCTTGAATGACGCTCTGGACCTGCACCAATATCCCCTGCCGCGTCCAGAAGAACTCTTCCAACAATTGAATGAAGGAAGAATCTTCTCACAGATCGATTTCTCCGATGCATACCTCCAAGTAGAATTAGATGATGAAAGCAAGAAATTGGTCATCATAAATACCTACAAAGGGCTCTCCCACACTTTGTTTATTGGTGTCCATCTAAGGACATCACTATAGTACCATGTGTGCTCAGGTGGTGAAGAATTACATTTTTTGACTCCCACTACAAGGAAGCCACAACCCTCAATGCTTGTACTTGTAAAAATGTGCCAGTCCCCAATTGCATGCATAAACTATGGCAGTACTGACGCTGCATAATCTCTTAAAGCCAAGTTTATTGTACTATTCAGTCTGGATTTGTCAAGTGCGCGGGTAATACCCTGAATAAAGACCACATTTTAGGCCCATACCATCTGTGTTCGCTTTTGCTGCTCCTGTTTTTTTGTTTCGTTTTTGATGCTCGCTATTGAATAAGCTGTTTTAAAGAACTCGCATTGGTTAACTATTGTGTCATTGTGAAACACTTATGAACTTCCAAACTGCTTTCCCAGACTGCTATATAGGCAATGGAAATGATACTTTAGGTGGGTACAGTAGAACTAAAGGTGTATGGCGCTTATATAGTAGCGGCTGGCGTTGGGCTTTCATTCTTCGTTGTGCTAAGCATCTTCCTAATGCAAGGTAATGTTTCACTCATTTCAACTACTTATCTTTATTCCATCCTTTTCCACGGCGTTTTCAGCATCGAAAAACGTTACTGACTGGTGGCTGTCTTACTGGGTCAAGCACGCCGACAAGTCTAGTGAAAGTGATAGTAACAAGAATGGATCGCGCACTTTAAGCAGGTTAGTTTTGCATCTTTGCATGCTGACAGATAATTAAGAGTAGAGGAACCAACTTCATAAAACTAATCAAAATGTAGAATGAACTAGTATAATAAAATTTTCTGCATTCGATTTTTATTAGAAATTGATATTTTGTATATATTAATTATGAATTTTAAGAAACTGTAATTTAGCGTATAATGTATTGGACATATAGTATATATTAATCGCTTGCCTTATACCGTATTTTTCTTTCTGAAAAGTTGTGGATGCATCGCCCTTTTCAGCACACCAAATGTGAGTCTGCAGAATTCATCAGGGTTCCAGAATGAACTAGATGATACCACGTATTATTTGTATGTTTATGGTGGACTAGCACTCACCAACACATTACTTACACTCATCCGAGCGTTCCTCTTTGCATTCAGCGGAGTCGTTGCTGCCAAGAACCTTCATCAGCAACTTGTGAACAAACTGCTCAAGGTAGGTTTCTTCTGTGCTGTCGCTATGTAATGAACATAGAATTATTGATTTTCTTGCTGTGTGAAGATTAGCAGTTACTCTTTTCTTGGTATTGACTCTATATTGAAGATGCTTAAATATAGTTAAAATTGCGATGATCTGCTGGGTCAATAATGATATTTATTTCCCTATCATAGTAAGATTTGACCTGAATACAACGCATTTCCATATTTACGGCAAACTATTCTTGCTTTAAAGAGTGACTGACTTTTGGCTTTATTGAGTGTGCCTAAAAAATTGACTATAAATCGTTTTGATGAACAATGAAAAATTTTAGGCTTGCGTTCATTGGTGGGATGGGACGCCAGCGGGAAGGGTGGTGAACCGCCTGTCATCAGACGTCTACACGGCGGATGACTTGTTGCCGTTCCAGGCGAATATTTGCCTCGCCTCCTTCTTCAATCTCCTTGGTGTCATCGCCCTCACTCTCTACGCCCTTCCTCTCTTTGCTCCCGCTGTCGTCGTCGCAGTTGTCCTCTACTACTTCATTCAGGTATAGCTATTTGTTGCTCCTCACAATTAGACACGTTTGCGTTGTATCGGTACAGATGTTAAGATGTTAAGATTTTATGTTGGGGCTTACCGGCGAGAGAGAGAGAGAGAAAGAGAGAGAGAGAAAGTGAGAAACCGAGCGCATACATTAGGTAATATTCCTCAGTGACAGTTGAATAGGATATGTATATATATATTTGTGTACTATCTACCTGTGGCTCAAACATCCCCACACTATTTGTAACGGCGTCAACTTGACAGATGTAGCTAAAGATTTATGAGAGGAGAACAAATATTCATAGATGGGCTAACAATTATTGTTCAAATGTGGTCAGTTCGAAAAGACAAGTGAGACTAAACCATCATTTAACTCTGCACAAAACTAAAAATCTGCCGTAGCTTCTAGAACCGATGCTTAATCACGAATTTCACTGTACAGTTTTTGAATTCTGCTTGTCAATAGGCTGATTATTCCTTCACAATTACAAAGTATTTTAAATATTTTTAAGCATTTTGTAAATTTTATCATGTTTATTGCTTGCTATTATGGTTAGCTTGCATAATTTTTCTTTTCCAACTTTCAGCGTTACTACCGCTTCACTGCTTGCGAAGTAAAGCGATTAACTTCTACCAGTTTATCGCCCTTGTACGGCCACTTGACAGATACTATAGCTGGTCTCGCCACGATTCGTGCATTCCGATCAACTGAAAGGTGCTGTTAATAACCATTTTATTGTATTCTCAGTTCTCCCACAGGAATTACTGGTCGGTGTTGGTGCTGTTTGGTCTAAACGGCGTATACTTATTCGGCGAACAATATCCTAAAAATCTGCTAATCCAAGGAGCAGTTGGAACACAACTGCTCGGCGGGTGAACCATGCATCAAGTATCTGATCAAATGAATATTAATTGATTACTGAGACTGCACGATGTGACGTCTACCGTCCCAAAAGATTTTCGTCCAGTACTAAACATAGTAGCCGAATAATTGCTTGAAATGGGTTCAACATGACCGCTACAAGCAAATTACCATTAAAAGCGGAACTTTAGAAAACGACGTCTATTGTATTTAGATTCATCAGCCAGCTGCGATCAAAACTGACAATCCACTTACGGGCGCAGTACTCGGCGCTTGTTTGCTCTCAGTGGCTGGCCGTTCGACTGCAAATGCTTGCGGTCGTCATGGTAACGGGCGTCGCGCTGACCGCCGTCCTTCAGAGTCATTTTCTTCTGCGCGCAAATCCCGGTATGCTGTCAGGGGGTTGCATTGACAAATTGTGTTAGGAATTTGTGGGAGGAGAATGACTTGACAATCTTTCTAATAGATGGGTTAATAATTATAGGATATTTTGGGAGATGCAATACGCGATAATTATCGTAACGTACAGAAAATGAAAAGAATACAGTAATCCCTGCGATCAGCAGATTCGTCTCAACACGTCAAACACGCGTGGATGAATTGCGTGCTTGCGCGTGTTGGCGTGTGCAGATGAATTGCGGTCAAATGGAGCGTATCATTTACGTTTCTGAAATGTCCCCAAGTCTTGGATGGGGTACCTTAGGATAGTAGACCGGTTATTGATATTTGAATCTCCCGCGTTGTCCGGAGCCACGTTGTACCGTGTTTCTTGAGTATCGCCCAAGGCGGTGTGGCTCGCCTGGTATAACAAGAGCACTGCCTCATGTTGTCTCATGGGTACCTCTTGCCTAGCCTACTTATATACAAATGGTCTTATACCTCTCCATCTCTGGCCTCACGTCCCCCAAAGTCAGAACACAACTCTTTTCATCATCGCTAAACGTTGCCCCTGATTCAGGCCTGGTCGGTTTGGCAATCTCCTACGCTCTATCGCTGACTGGCTTACTGAATACTCTGCTGACAACATTCACTGAGACCGAGAAGGAGTTGGTGGCCGTTGAAAGAATCACTGACTATACCAACAATGCCCCATCTGAATCTGCTGATGGACAAACTCCCGTCAGTTTGCTTTACTGTTTATTATGGTTAGGTTTGGGACCAAAAATGGTTTTGGTGATTCAAAGTTTTAAGGGAATTCGATTTCAAATGATTGGAGGATGAGTAATTAGGGTGTCCTGATTCACTCAATTTAATCCTACTGTTTGTCATTATTGGAAGCGTTGTTAAGTATAGAAAGGCTTTCTTTAGAGCTCTGAAATGCAATTTGCAACTGGACTTAATCAAAAACCGTTACTAAACTAATAGAAGAACGAAATTCGCCCTCTCAGCAAATATGTTTACCATAAGTCTGTATATTTTAGCTATTTTTAATTCCAGTTTTTGTGGTCAATAAATACCAAATTTGAAATAGAACTCCAAATTTATGACATTTATTACGTATCTAATGTGTGCTATCACCTTTAGTTTACGTCGACTGACCTCGTGAAAGGACAAATCGAGTTCAGCGGTGTGTCTTTGCGCTACGATTCTGGATTGCCGCTCGCGTTAAACAATGTTTCCTTTACCGTTGAACCTGGACTGAAAGTCGGCGTCATTGGAAGGACTGGTCAGTTTTTTTGTAAAATTATTACATCGCCTGACATCATAACTCATTATCCTTGCATTCCATTTCGTCATCTCTGCATTCAATTATAACGCTACTTGACGAAATTAAATGCAATAGTGACGAATTGGGATGGATGGCGGTGCAAGTGTACCCACTTGTGAGGATACAACAGTTATGATATTCATTTTTTCAGGATCAGGGAAGAGCAGCTTATTCCAAGCGCTCTTGAGAGCTGTTGAACTGGAGTCAGGGAAAATTTTACTTGACGAATACGACATTTCTTCACTAAATATAAGTCACTTGAGGTCAGTTTTCTACCGCACTCATCAGCTAACAAGCGCTTAATATTATTGACTAAAACTTACACCCTTAATCTTAGCCGCAATTTTAGCTGAGAACACTTTGACCGTTTTAGATCGCTTTTCGCCGTTATCCCTCAGTCGCCTTTTCTCTTCACTGGTACACTTCGCGAAAATCTCTCTTTGGAGGGAGAATTCCACGCCGACGAATTGACTTCTATTTCTCAACAATGCAAATTAGGTAAATCTTTAATAGTCCAAATATTTCAATCAGTAGCAAGAAATCTTAGATTAAATAAGGCAGACTGCTTCGAAAGTCGATAGCGCTTCTTTCTATCAATTTCGGCATATACAGGCTAAGAAACAATTATCATTCTTGATGAAAAAGGGTGTTCAAGCATTAAAAAGCGATCTCATCTTTGCCAACTATGGTGCCTGGCGAGATTTCTTGTTACTGATCGACAAATTTTTGACTATAAGCTCTCTTCAGTATTTTTTTGTGACAGTCAAATGTGCCTAGTTTAATAATGAATATAATTTCTGAAATGAATTTTGTGAGTATTGCGTGAGGAACTTTGAAATAGCCTTCGTAAAATCAACTGTTCTCTATTTGTTCGTTTAGATGCGCTTCTATTGCGGCTTGGCGGTTTCGATGGAAAAATTGAAGAAATGGGAAATAATTTGTCCTGCGGTGAGCGTCAACTGGTCTGCATTGCTAGAGCACTTCTCAGAAAACCCAAGGTTATTTTTTTACTCTTTCACACGGTGCACGGAACTTACAACCCACCTACCATAAAGCATCTTTCACTACTACTATGTAAAGATAGTGATGTTGGCATCCCTTCTTTAGCAATTTCGATATAAGCATGTCGGCTTTAGTAGGCAATACGGACGCATCCCATTACACGAATGGATGCGAAAGTACAGTCGACTCTCGATATAACGCCACCTCTAGGGACCGGCCCCAGCTGACGTTATATCAAGAGTGACGTTATATCGAGGGTCATTTTGCCTCAATTTCTTTTAAGGCCAACCAAATCGGGCCTAATCAAGGTGACGTTATATCGAGAGTCGACTGTACCGGTATTTCGCTTATACCGGTAATTTTGATCAGTCCCTCAAATACCGCTATAAGTGAATTCCACTGTATCAAGAGTCGACTGTACATCAGCCCTAAATAGCAAGAGAGACATTTGACCTCTTGCAGATCGTGTTGATTGACGAGGCGACGGCGCACGTCGACTCGGAGACGGACGAGACCGTGCAGTCTTTGCTGAGGTCGGCGCTCCCCAACTGCACCGTCATCACCATCGCCCACCGCCTCAACACTCTGCTCGACTACGACCGCGTCATCGTTCTCGACCGCGGCCACCTCGTTGCCGTTGGGCCACCTAATGAGATGCTCGGATTGGCTTGATTCATTTTGATTCCTTTACTTTCACCTTAATAAGGGCACCTTTCAATTCAGAGAGGATATTTTCCTAAAAAGGACGCTTTTCTTGTCAAATCAATATGAAAAATGTCGTTGTTGACTTCGAAAGCGTACTATTTGAAGTGGAAAGTGTCCTTAAAAAAATGGAAACGGTAGAGAAAATTTCGACAATGTCTTGACTATTTAAGTTTAGTCAACATCGGCCATAGCGTCACCTTCGGGGCCGGAAAAAAGGAAGTGACGCTATGGCCGGTGACGCTATGGACTTCTACAGTATGCCTGTTTTCGTTGTGGGACCTAATTTTTATAAATAAATATTGCATTAGTGCCTCCAGAAATGAATGTTTTATACCGTGCGGTACAATACTGCACTACTAGCTTGATTCTGAAGCCACTTAAATGCTCTGCAGACAATGAAAGCTCTGTGCAGGCAGGGCAAGCGACAGCCACATGAACTGACCATGAAGCCACATAAGCTTTCGACAATAACACCAGTCTCAGCGGCACCGATGAGCTTTGGCGGCATACATTGAATTAAAATCAATTGCTTTATTCAATCAAAATGACTACGTTGAAAATTCGAAAAAGTGGTAATTTCCTGAATTACCCCTTGCTTCATACATGAATAGAGAGATTAAAAAATTTCTCTACACGATACTACGAAGCATCATACGAGACTGTACTGGGTTGATCCAAGGGCCGGTACCTTCCCAACAAAATCCATAAGAGCCCCAGATTGTCGGCACATATTTGCCATTCAAAGCAGAAGTACCGCAGTTAGTATTCAGCCACCATCCGCTGAAATTTCACAATACTAGAGAATATTAAAAAGCTGCATAATTACCCCGTTAGGTACGTAGAGAAGCACTCGGAGGTGGCGCCGTGAATCGAATCAGCTGTCGAAAAGGTAAAACCATTTGAACCAGTGATGCCGTAAGCTGATATAATCGTCGCATTGCCTGAGAATGAAGAAGATAAGTGTAGGGTGTAGAAATATGCTTCAGCGTCAATCTATAAAGATATACTTTATTTAGCTGATATTGCAGAGAACAGGTAAGGAGAAAACGCTGAACATTATTATTACGCGAGTCATTCTCAAGAGATCTTATATCTTCCAATCAATCTTCTAAATAGACAAAAGCTGTGCATCAATGAAGAGAAACATACTTCTTAAATTCGCTGTATTATTAAAGCGGTGCTCAACTTACATAGAAATTAGTGTGCTTTTCCCACCAATAACCATTTGGATTGAGTGAACGTAGATTTCGATCGCCCCAAAAGTCGATTCGCAGCTCGACATTGGAATCTTTGGTGCTCAGAACGTGAATGATATCATTTCCGAGCCATAAGTTTTTATCCAATCCATTGTTGAATCCAACTTTGTAATCATTCCACAATTTATCGTAGAACGAAAGGTTACCATCAATGCGTCTAAATCAAGTGATGTTTATTTATATTACTACAGTATTGAGAGGCAAATATAATAGCGTAAGTGAAGAAAATTTCATCAGTTTTGAGCCAGACTTAAAGCAGCTAAGTTAAGAAAAAAAGGAAAAATAAAACGTAAAATAGATTCAACTGCCGCCGAACGCTTATTTAACTTAGAAAAATTTATTAAAAATTATGACTAAAACTTCTTGTTACTGCGAAATTAGAGGCACATGTCAATATATCTGGACATTAATCTAAAGAGGTACCTTTGAAACACGGTCCAGCCACCGCCATCGGTCGTCATATCGCAGTATGCGTTGAAAGCTGCTATGCCAGGTGGATTAAGTTTATACACTCCGCTTGGAAGGTTGCTGTATTTCTGTTGCAGTTCGTGGCAATCTTTCGCCGTGTAACTTCCGCCTAAATTGGGTTTCCATGCCGATTAGCGCCATGTACAGCGTAACTCCGAATCCCCTCAAAAGCTTGACGGAGAAAATAGCGCAAACTGTCCTTTCAGTTTAAGATAAAATGATAGGCGGTGATCAGGTTAATGCACGGACGGCTACGGACATTGAGCGCGCGTCCAAATGTCCATTTATTAAATATGAACATCTGGATAGTGCGTAAAGAGAGAAACAATATTTTACGCCAGCAAGTAAAAGAAAGGTACTGACTACTTTTAAGTAAGGGCTCAAAAATATTGAAAAATGCTGCATAATTTTCTTTTACGGACATTACAATATAGTTGGGGTCGTCGTTTTCACGCTGTGCAGATTCTAATTCAGATACTTTTTAAGCTACCGCAGCGGAATCTTTAATAGTCAAATTGGGCAGGAGAACTAAAATGACAGAGAAGAATTTTATTCTGACCTGTTGGTGTAGGTGTTGGGCTAGTGGAGGAATTTCCGTATTCGCCTGAAAAAGAACGGTGTAGATTGGAAGATGCTAAATCCTTATACTGTTTTTCTGCAATCTTAAATGTTCACAATTGCTGGGGCCTTTCAACCTTCGACTCTGATTTGAGTTTCACATTTGAAACTAACGTTTAATTATCATAGTGCGAAGTGATGGAGGAGAAATCGGCTTCCTTAACGGGATATATCAATAACTTGGCAAAAGTTATAGGTTTCGACATCTCTACAGATAATCCAACAAAGTCAAAAACAGAAAAAGTTTTTTCTGTGATTATTTAAACAAAGTTTCAGTCCCTAAGAAGTTAATCATTTTCAAACATTGTTACAACATTTAATTGAAATTATTGTAAGTAAAATTTAAGCAACGCACTATATCGAAATGAATACAAATTTTAATCGAACTCCTGGTTTACTTACATATAAATTGAGAGGATACTTTTTCGCAGTCAGCCGTTCGCCATTTTCCTTGCTGACACGGCATGCCAGTAGTGTTTCCTGTTAAATGACATATCTGAGCGCACTGGAGGGTCGGTTGTCCAGGCGTCCAGTTTGTGTAATCCAACGGAGTTGAATCAGTATATTGAAACGGAGTTGTTCCTATTTGAAATCCTCCAAACCATGGATCGGTTTTCAGGAAAGAAAGCCAAGAAGCTAAAAATAGAATGCAAAGTCACAAAGAGGAAGAGAATAAAGCTGCAATTGTTTATGAAAAAGTGATGTCTTTTAGAAACAGGCCACCAAAACGTCAGTTGTTCAAAAATAAAACACTTTTCCATACGTTCTGAATTAATCTTTTACGTCTCGTATAAAAGCCCTTGAACCAATTTCGACGTGTTCGCGGCATAAACTTCTATTATGCATATAACACTTATGAACTATTGCGTGATCTAAAAGAAAGTTCGATATCCGCTCAGTGTCCCCGCACTCGCTCAGTGTCACAGCAAGATACCCTGGCTGCAAAAATATGACTTTGATAATAATATGAAAATTCTTCTTCTGCGAATAGCATTATCTCAATTATGAAAAAGATAACATTTTGCTATAACCGCATTATATTACTCCGATACCCTGTTTACTTACAAATGATCGCTCCATCGAATGCACTATGAATTGATGCCAAATGCCCATTTGGCAGAGTCGTTGCACAATACTTTTCTGCGTCATTCCACTTTAGCTTCTGATGGTCAATAACCGTAAAGCATTTGCCGCTCTGTTCACATAAATGCGGTGTGGAAACTGAAAGAGATTACATAAAATGCAAATATTATAATAAATGGTGGCTAATCAATCAGATGGGTAAGAATAAAATGCAAGCGATTAGAGAATAGGAAGAATTGTAGGTCAAAAGAAATAAGTGGGCGTAATTCCATCAAAGAAAAGGCAGCTAACATTCGTATTCGAGATCTCTCCCCTTTGAAGAAGGTCAAACTCTAATGTTAGTATGGACTCTAAGCTAATCAATAGCCTCATGCCCAGCGCTGGAACTTTCCAATATGCCCACCTTGACACGATATTGAAGCTCAAGGGCAAGTGGATATGGGGAGGGCATAACTTCCAGCGCCCAACTTGAACTTCCCGAGAAGCCTACCGCTGTCCACTTCTGTTCTAGCCCCACTCAGCTTCATCTGTACAGTATATTCACACCACGTGATGAGCTTAGGTCAAGCGCCACGATAAACATTGCTGATCCTGTTTTGTGACTTTAAGAGACTGTATTGCGGCTTTTCAGACATCTCAAGGAATTTTACTCATACTCAGCTCGGCTGGTTATAATCATACATGTATCCAGCAAATAGCGATCGTCAGAGGGGATCCCAATAGTCCCATGCTCTTATGAAAGAAAACATTAATTAATTTAATAGCAAAATGATACCATCATCCGTTTTTGAAGTTCGACAAATGCAAAGAAGAACAAATATGGAAAGAACTTTTGCGCTGAACATTGCTCACACAATAATGCACACTGCCAACTGTATTGTGTTCTGCACAATGTTGGACAGTTGTATTGTGCCGTTCGCTAATCCTTATTTAACCGCTGCCCTTTATGAGCCTTGCTTGACATAGCGTGAGAAAGCGTTCAGACAGAAGGCTGGCACACCTACTCCACATTACAATCAACAGCTGTTTTTACTATTGTACAAGTTATCTTCACGTCATATTATTCACACGCGATGACGAACGACATCCGTGTGAAACAAAGGTTACTTATCGATAAGCAAACGTCATTGTACAGCTATCCAGCATTTTGCAGCTCAGTATAGAGTTGAAAGTGAGCGTAAGTGCGTGAGTAATATCAGCGCAAACGCAATCACCATAATAATGACATTGTTTGCAGCTTATCTCTAAGTTAGCTTTTCAAAAGCCAAAAAAATGTTCCATATATCTGCAGTCGTGATTATTGGGACTGATCATCAATAAAGCAATCCTTTTGGGACAACTCTTATTCCACTTTACCGCCTATTGCACTTTCCCGCCTACCATCAACTACACTTTGTGCAAACTCGCTATGAAACTTCAAGCGCTACGAGACATCTGAGATTCTGTCAAGGAAATGGTTTCCAAATTTTGGTCACTCAATCAATGCTGTTGTGGTTTCCTTAGGGCGCTATCTTTTTATAAACAATACAATACCAAAAGTTTACCGATACCAAGGGGGAAAACAGTGTCGGCATATAGGGGGATAACGGAGTAATAGGAACGTATTGTATACAGTCCATATTATAGGGTAGTTGTGACTACCTTGGGTGGCCCACGCTCGACTCGTATATCATACGTTAGCAGTTCAGCGCTCGGAAGGACAGAATGACCGGCTCGACATCTAAACTTCTTGAACATACAACAGTACAATCAAAGAACATGGCAACTCTTCATTCTGAGGGTGGCCCTTAAGAGGGCCGTTGGGATATCCACCGGGGTCGCCCCGTCTAGTCCTCCTAGTCCTGCTTCGCCTTCTTTGCCTGGAGAGCTCAGAAAGCTAGAAATTCCTGAAATTGAGCAAAAGTAGCGCTGGACGCTGCCTCCGCTTCCGCCGCCAACCGGGCCTCCTCGGCCGCTACCCTCGCCGATTGCGTCCTCACCAACTTCAAACTCGTCGCCTCCGACTTCACCAACTCCGACCTTTCCGCCTCCAACCTCCCCGCCTCCAACTCACGCCGCTCCCTCTCCTCCAAAGCCTCCAACTCGGCCAACTCGGCTTGCTCAGCGGACTGCACAGCGGCATATCCCTGAAGATAGCGAGTTAGCAGTGCGCCAAGCGCCGCTGCAGCCCGTCGCTCTACGATGTTCATCTGGTTTGCGAGCAAATGGTTAAATGGAGCATGACTCACCTGGTAATGGCTTTGTACACCTGCACGCCACTCCATTGACCAATGGCAGAGACTGAAGACGAGCGTCATCGCTTCAAACACTCTCCCTGACCCGCCTGCCTCGGCCGCCGGAGCAGCGCACGGGCGTGCACGCTTAGCCGTCCATGGACCACCCAGAAACGAATCAGGAGTCCCCTATTTTTTGCTACTTGCAGAAGGCGCCGCGAGCGTTGCTTTGGGTGTTGTCCTGTGAACGACCGCAGCAGTTGCCGCTCTGGTCATCGCAGTAATGGCTGCTATGGCGGAGTCCACCGCTAGTGCTCCCACTGCTGGACTTGTAGTCCCCACGACGAGAGCACGATGAATCCATCACAAACACATTATTGACTGATCTGCCACTTAATGTTTTGTTGTATCAATGGGGTTTGGGTAAACAGTTATTTCTTTTGACTGATAGGCATAGATCAATTCAATTTATTGGGCAGTCAAATAAGCCAGAGGAGTGAGTTGCAGACAGAGAAAGACAAGGGTGAACGAGCGAGAGAGAAAGAGCGAGTGCACACACACAGCAGCAATATAGAACATGCAACACTGCCTACAGTAATCATGTCTTCGTGTACTGTAAGCGTGCTAAAGTCAAATATATTCGAATATCCACCAAGTTCAAATACGCCTGACTCGGAAAGGCATGATATTTGAGGTGTCTTATACGATATCCCGCACTTTTCGGATTATGTTATAACAGGCCATCCGCACCTTCACAGCATACTGTAAGAAATTAGCGCATACGCGTGTCGCGTGTTTCGCAATCCGGTAACGGGGGTGTACCGCACTCTTAAGTTTCTGAGAGCATAATTGGAGAGATTGCACTGTTCGTGCACCTTACGCCAGCCAGGATTTGTTTTCGGGCATTTTGCTATGTATGAATACGAATGTCACTTAAATAAAACGTAATCGATAGAACGCTGTATCGCTGAAAGCTTGAACAAAGAGCTTTCTTAGGTTTAAAAATTATCCTAATAATCAGATTAAAGAATTACGGCGGTAGATATCACCACACTCAAAATTGTGCCATGCTATTTTCCGTGGAGCGTTGTGATATGCAAAAAGTGCGCCCCCAAATTTGTCTTCACGCCATCAAAGCGCAGTCATGAAGAGGGACGACAAAATGATTGATCAAGCAAGCGGCGTTACGTTATATGACGTCATTTTATGCTAGTGATATGACGATAAGCATTGCCCCTGAATTTCATTATGATGTTCTTTGCTGTATGCGTCGCGTGTCTGCGATATTTGAATGCAGCAACAGGCAATGTTTATATAGACGGTTAGAGTTTGCGTACTAACTCGCGACCTAAAGCGCTATTTTGTACTATTACCCCCAAGATGGCTATAGTGCAGGATAGCAAGGTTGCGAATGACAAAAGGAGATTTGTGAGCACGGTCAATCAACCACATGGACGGTTTATTAGCTGATATGGTGGTCGTCTCAAATGTCATTAATGTTACGTCGCATTCTTGGCGTTGTTTACACTCTCGCCGATGATGCGCAATGTCACCATGCAGTCTACCTGTCTTCCATGCAGCCTCTCTCTTTTATATTACAATCTACTGATTTTATCAACGTTTTAAAAATATTGATTGAGGATAAAGCTTCATGATCATTGCTTATGTGCACTTTAATTTCCTATATATCAAAAAAGGCAGTGCCTGGAACTTTTATTTTACCTACCATAACTCTTCCTTGACAAACGCTAAGCGCAGCTAGTGATTTTAACACCCTCTGTTCATTGCCTAATTGTGGGCAGCCACATTTAGTTACAAGCATAGGCAATATATTGATCAAAAGGCTAGCCGTTTACAGAAGAGCATACTGAATATAAGAACCAGATGGATAAAACAACCATGAAATAGTAGGAAAATCGATGATGCACTTTAATAAACACTTGCTGCATCTAAAACTGATTAGGAAACATTTCTGGTATGTGAGATGTAAGTTAGGGCCACGATGAGAAACGGCATTGCGAGCGACTGAAGCTGAGTTTCACAGCGGCTCTATCTTGCAATGGATTATTGATTACTTTTGTTACGCGTTAAACTGATCTAACAACGATGCATAACGATGATTTGGTAGAGATGGGCGCTTAGTCACAGCCGAATTTTGAAGTAATACTAAGGTTAGTGCGCTCTGCCCTCGCTGAGTCATACCGATACCGATGAATCGCAATATAAACGCATCATGTAAGAAGCGTTTACACTCCAAACACCACCACAAGATCAGAGCACATAGTATAAAACGAGATAACAAAATTATCAACATAGTAGTACAGTCACGTCTCTTATACCATGGTTCCAATTTATACTTTCAATTAGACTGCATGTGTTACTTCCTAACCGCTGACGAATAGAACAGGACTATTTTGGGTCTTACTTTTTCGCCAATGATTACGATATTATAGAAACAAGTTACAACCTATCTAGCTCTCTAGAAAGTAAGGTTATATGGTATTAAGCATGTTGAATAGCGCGTGTTATTTTTAAGTACATACGCGGCTTAATAGAGTGTCGTCTCTGGTAGACTACTGCAAAACTCGAGCGAATACTCTTTTTGCTTTGGGCGCGGTAGTTATGAGTCAAGTATCAGGCGGCTCGTGTGAAGTGGCCGTAAACGTAGCTAATGCGTCTTTTATAGTCTCGTTGTTATTACCAGCACTGAACTAACAATCGCATATCGGGAGAAAGTTTAAACGTGCGTGTCAGTCGACGTTTAATAACTTGTATTATTACTCGACGTCCTTTTGTGCGTAGATCACTCTGTTTTGATGAGGATTTCTGTCACAAAATATTGGACGTTACCAGAAGACAATGTGGCTTCTTGTGTTTTTGGCTGTTACATGCCACTGTGGTCTCGCTCAGAATATTATAGCTTATAAAAAAGTAGACACTTCGAAGGGCAGCATTATCGGATATACCCAGAGTTTATTATCTGATGACAATAAACTTCTTCAAGCGGACATTTTCTTGGGCATTCCATACGCGAAGCCGCCCGTTGGAAATCTCAGATTTCAAGTATGTCTTGCGATTATACAGTGATATTTTGCTTAAAATCGGTGTAGCCAGTCAAGCATTAAAAAGCCGGCAGTAAAGTTTGCCAGAAACTGAATTGGTCTCTGAACAAGTTATTTTGAAGAGTTTCGATTAGAAAATATATTCAAAACAGTATTTTTCCAATAGTTTAAAGTTAAAATCGACTAAGTTATTCCGCTCTGGATTTGTTCCATAAAACTATTGGCAATTGTTAATTAAGTCTCGATTTCGAGTAAGAGAGTAAGTAATTATGATGCAAAATTGAGACTCACTTCTTCACATTTGTTTTATGGAATAGACGCCAGTTCAGTAAAACGTAATCAATATGCTGTTTGTGATTTTAATCTCGTTTTTAAGCGTCCGCAACCGGTTGATCCATGGACGAATCCAAGAAATGGCAGTTGGCCTAACCAGTGCCCGCAACAACCCGCATCTCTACCTAATCCCTTTGGACAAAAAAATGATGAAGATTGTCTCTACTTGAACATCTTCTCGCCGAATGTAGGTTGCGGATAATAGTGGGCAATTGCGCTTCCTCTTTACGCTGCACAATAGAACATGACAGTTGTAGTAGAAATTTACTGAACGGAACGTTCAAGTTACGAGAATGATTTGAAGTCGAAAAAATGTGGTGAAAAAGACTACCTGATTTTTGGCTAAATTTTAAAGTGACTGATAACAATAGAATTTAAGTTACGAAAATGATAAAAAATTTTTACGTTTCGACAACTGACTATTAGTTACTTTGAACTTCCTACAACACAATGAACTTGTAGATCAGGCACAGTATCATCTCATGTAAATATTGCTGAGAACGGGTGTGTCGGCTTTTTCCTATTTTATCCTTTCTTAAATTATAAATCAGCACATCATGGAAGCTTCACCATTATTAGCCAAAGTAATTGGGACGAGCAGTGCTGTTGAACGCTGGGACTATTTTATATAATTATAGTAGTTTTATGAAACAGATCCGCGGTAGCTCGAATGCTAAAACAACTGAATATGAAGAATCTATATTTAATAGGTAGCATTAAATTAATTTTAGATTAATGCCGCTACGAAATATCCAGTGATGTTCTACATTCACGGTGGCAGTTTTGCAACAGGCAGTGTAGGAGAGTACGAAGTGGACGGAGCGATAAAAAACCTTGTCAGTCGCGGCGTCGTCGTGGTTCTCATTCAATACCGTCTCAACGTGCTCGGTATGAATCTTTAATTGTGTTCCTTAAAAGACAAACATTAGTCACAAACTTTCAGTTTTTTAGCTTACAAGTAAAAGATCCAAGTACAAAATAGTAGTACATAATACCCAAAGTATGCAACATACATGAATGAATTGTAATATTTAAGGCTTCTTCACGGCAAATACCACCGAGTTTCCGGCCAATCTTGGTTTGTTAGATCAGGTCGAGGCGTTGAAGTTTGTACAGCAGGAAATTGGCGCATTTGGTGGCGACAGTAATCGCACGACAATCTTCGGGCAATCGGCCGGATCATGCAGTGTCTCTGCGCATACCCATTCCCCTCTTTCGCAAGGTCAGTTCCATCTTTGTACCTTTGCAATGTTTGCTCGCCAAAGGTAACCCTATATAATTAGAATGTTTTTACGTCCCACTTTATTGCATGCGTATCAAGGAGAGCGCGCATTGCAATGCGCATGTATGGTATAGGTTCTGTACACCGTAATGCGTATACTTTGACGAAATGCGACACTGACGTGAACACGTATTAATTAATCATACTTCATATTCATTGTGTTCTGTAGGCTTGAAGAATGCGTCCTGTACACACACACTCTCATTTTTATGTTATTTCGAGAACGAATAGCGCAGGAAACAAAAACTTCAGCAAATTTATTGTCTTTTTAAAAAATGGCTGTACACTCTTTTGTGTATCTTTGCTGTTTTAGGTCTATTTCAACAGGCTATTATGGAAAGTGGAACAGCGCTGCTTTGCTTTGACGGAACATTCGCTAACGCATACTTTAGTCAGACTGTTGCTCAGCAATTGTGCAATTTCACTGCCAGTCAATGGAATTCTGGAAACTTCACCGAATTGAAGGCGTGTATGCAGAATGTTCCAACCGATGACTTCTTGAAAGTTAAACTGCAGGGCGTACGTTTTGCATAGATTGCAAAGGGTGGGTGCGAGTAGAGAGAAATATGTGCAAGTTTCAGCTCGGCGAGCTTCCTTGGCCGATGTCTGTAGACGGATATTTCATGCCAGATTTTCCGCGAAATCTCGCCGCTCAACGACCGGCGTACTACAACAATATGCCCATCATGATTGGAACGACGCATGACGAGTGGGGATTTTGGGGTAAGAGAGATGATTGCGCTCGACGGGCAGACAGCTATACAATTATGATGGCTTTGTTCCTATCATCAGAACGTGCGAGGACGGTGCACTATACTTTCCGGATTGCGTTATTACACGCAACATGCACCTGCGTTGATTTGTTAAAATATACTGTGCCTGCGTGTATGGCGTGTTTTAACCCATTTTGGAAAGTGAGGCGTATCGTCTACGTACTGATTGGACTTGGCCTGCGGGGGTGAGCGTAGTAAGTCACCAGAGACGATGAGATCCAACTGAGAACATGTGGTCATTTCTGAAGTGTATGAAAAAAATTTCACTAAGACGCTCAAAGGTTATTACAGATTTAGCGATGCTGCATTACAACATTTCAACAGCGTCGATGTAGTCGCTAATTGTTTGATTTTTGTTAGAAGATGCATAAGAACTGAGCAAACAGTTTGGCATTTGAAGCGCATATTAATTAGTTGCATGTCTGACTTCGTGTAGCAATTGCAAGCCTAAACCCAAGCAATGTTTTCAGAAACCTTTCAGGTCGACAACGGCCAACCTCCTCTTGAAAACTTCACAAGAGCCTACAGTCAGCAAGAAATGGCCGCTATCCTGCGTTTGTACGGTCAACAAGAGCCGCTGGTTACCGACATCATCAACAGTGTCTACGTCGATCCACTCAATTTGAACGATTCGCAAAATGTCGATTGGTTGAAAGTCATTTCAAGGGTGTGTTGTTAGGCTGCAGTTATGAATGAATAGGTCGTAACATGAATTTCAATTTAGTGGCATACCGATGCTGCGTTTGCGGCGTTGGCCGCACGCGAGGTCGACCTATGGCTGAATGTGAACAAAAATCCAAACGTCTACCTATACCGATATTCCTATCAGTCGCTAATTATGCAGAGGATTAGCAAGTTCTTCAATATCACCGGTTGGAACCGTAAGCAAATTACAGTCATCATTTTCTAAATATAATAGAATAAATGCTTTCATTGCAAAAGGAAAAGGTGTTTTATTTATATTATGTTCCAAACGGAATAATAGGCTTATAGGCTCAAGTAATCGATCATTCTCTCGCTCTTTATACTCTTTAATAATATTCACGAAATGAATAAAATCGCCCCAAAAACTAGGGTAGGATGACATCCGTAGCTGGGATAGCTCTGGCAGACGACCAACGCGTTTTAAGCCGATAGCCACTATCTTCATTTTTTGTGTTTCTCAAAAATAAGCTCCCAATGGATCTATGACTACAACTTGACTCTAACTACGATCGTTTTAGTACATATTATCTAAACTGGGACTCGGTTGATTCTTTATTCTCAACACTTAAAATTTTTATGTAACTCGCCCCTGGGTTTATTTTCTGATTTCAAGTGACATGATTAACAGCACAAGATATCATGAGATTATTAGCTAACACCCACTTTCGGCATTTCCCGAAGTAAACCTGTTTTGCGATTTCTTATATATAAATACTGAATTTATAATTTTTGAGAAAGTTCTCTAGTTCTCTTTTTTCTGCCTGCGGATTTGGCCACAGACTGATAATCTGTGTCTGCTGATCAAGTCGGGGCAGAGAAGGGACCAACACTGGCTTTGAAACAGGCTACGCATTGCTCCCAGGCGATGATGGATATGCGCTTTACAACTCTGGACGTAAACCTAATACTATTGCAGCTGTTGGCCATGCCGAAGAGCTTTACTTCTTGTTTATGATGCCAGCTATTTGGAACAGCAATAACACAGCTATCACTGCCACCGATCGCCTTATGGCCGATATGTTAGGAAAAATGTGGACGGATTTCGCGAAAACAGGGTCAGATTATTTCGAATTAATCGTATTTTCACAAATTGTCCTTTGGGGGGGGGGGGGGGGTTAGAGCTTTCAATGGTACATGGTATATATTCTTTTAAAAATTTCATTCTGCTCGAGCTTTCGACTTCAAATAACTGTCGTAACAAGTTACGGATATCATTCCATGTCATTTCCAATAGAATATTCTAGAAATCTTACGTCGTGGAACTGGCAAGCAGTGACAAACGATTTTTCCTTTAATTACATGGAAATTACGCCAACGCCGGTGATGCGACGCGATTACGGGCAGACCGCGAGAACGGTATTTAATATGGTGATTCCAAAGCTGACGTTTTTGGCACCGCAAATCCCTCCGCCTGTGCCTACGTCACCACCACAACAGACCACCACGTCACCACTCCAACAGACCACCACCTCAGCCGGTTCACTAACTGTAGTGGCTGGTTTGGTTCCAGTTCTGATGGCTTTGCTACTCGCTAAGATGTGAACATTCTTCGCTAGTCGTTGTTGAAATGATCATGTAGGAGTGTTATGCGATCGTATGTCTCGCAAATGAAATTACACTCATCGGTTTTAGCGTTTTGTGCATCGATTGCTTAATTTAGCCGCAGTTCATGGACAAGACAAATGAAAATTGAAAATCGCAATATACGACCCATGATTATTAGTATTTATTGTATGACACACAGTATCTTGGTTAGTGTCATTGCGAATGAACGAATTTCTTTTGATGAAGTATCGAAGCTGGGAAGACGTTAATTTCAGTTTGTAACTAGGGCGTTGTTCATTTTTACAGAGCCCAGACTCAGTTCAAACTTCCGCTCCTTTTTACAGACTGGAAACTTTCAAATAAAAGTTCAAGCACGTGTGTATGACATTCTTAGTAGAAGTCCGGGGGCTTGTGTCTGGAGATGAGAATGATAGCCATAAACATTCAACCATGTGACAAACAACATGAAAAAGCGGTAAACAAGACTATTTTGTCATTTGAGTGGCGAGAGACTTATTAAATATTCGTTCATTATTGAACTATTTCCGAGAAAATGACAAGGAGCAATGAATGACGCGTATGCAAGAGAATCGGAAATATTTTCTTTTATTCGAGTTTCATCTTTTTATGCAGCTCTATGATCGCCAAATAATAGGAACATACTGTTGATCTGATGACAAAAAACTATTTATTTATCATTTTCTTTGTGCCGTAGGCCAATATGCTCGCTTTACAGCATATAAAGTCAAATGATTGAGCTTGAAGGCGGAAATTTGTGCAGAAAAACACCAAGAAGTACAATAAAATGAAATTAATGTGCCACAAGCCAAAAAATCTCTTGTATCCATGGTCTTTTGTTTGTCGCAGTTCATCACGAGGCACAGGAAGTGACAAAATTTTTCTCGTATCAGGGTTCTACTATGCAAGTAACAGTTAAATTTTATGGCACCTATGATCAAATCCCACCCTACAGCGGTTGAAAAGTATTTTTAAACCGGTTTATATTACTCATATCGCTAGCTAACTTTTAGCACGAGACACAAGTTTGGGGATTGCAAAAGGCCGCGCCCCGAGTCCTATGACCTCATAAACTTCGATAATGTTCTCGTTTTTATGAGACCACAGGTTCTTAACGCTCCTTTGTAGTCGCTCGCAGCGCGATCAGCTGACCCCTTGTCAGCAGGCGCTTTGGCATTTAATGCATCGTTAACGCTTATCGATCAAGATGGCCCGTTCGAAAGTCATCATGGACTTAGTTCGATAAATTTATTCACTCTTGCTTTCTCTCCTTCTTTGGCACTGTCGCACACAGCGACTATCGCCATGCAGGGGACAATCAGCGTTGTAGTTTGTCTCCTAATTGGAGGAGTAGCGGCTCAATGGCCAACAGTAACTGTTCAAACCACCAAAGGTTCAGTTACTGGATATAGGAAGGATTTAGGAAGCAACACATCGAATACATACTACGGGCAAGCCGACGTATTCATCGGCATTCCATATGCACAGCCGCCAGTCAACAATCTCCGCTTCACGGTAAGTGTTCTTTAAAAATAAAAAATAACCACACTGAATGATATTTACACTAATCATTCGATCGACGATCCATTCAGTTCAGCCAAATTTCTACTACGCGACAAGTGAAATGTGCCGTTCTGCATCATTATAAACTACTCGATTATGCGCAAAATAACGCTTTTATCAATCATTGTACATTTAGTTTCCCCAAGATGTCTCGCCCTGGACTGCGCTTAACCTGAGCAATCCTAATATCTGGCCTCCGCAATGTCCACAGAAACTTGGCTTTCCATCGAACATAAAGCCTCAGATACAGAGCGAAGACTGCCTCTACATGAACATCTTCTCACCAAACGTACGTTATCAAACACTAATTAAATGCCAAAGTAGGAGCTGATAAAGAAATCGAATAATCAGTACGAAGAGAAAGAAGTTTTTGCTTTCCAGCGTTCAGATATTCCCATGCTGTTATACGAAATAATTTATGAAACGACCTTTTACACTGATCAAAAGATCGCAGTAATTATCACAATAATGATTACGAACATTGCATGCAAATTACTTTGCTCACACTGGCATTGCTTATGAAATTTTATATTAAATCGGCGCCTACCAAATAATTGCCCAAAATTCATTGTGACTTATTTAGGTCAGCGCAACCACAAAGTATCCGGTAATGTTTTTCATTCACGGTGGAGCATTTGCGACTGGAAGCGTTGGGGTGTACGAAGACGATGGGATTATTCGCAACTTGGTCAACCGTGGCGTATTAGTTGTTATTATCCAGTATCGACTCAACGTTCTCGGTAAATGCTAGATCGTAATGAGAAAGTGAACGTCCTGGCAACATTGCTTTAGGACCGTCACTTAATGTTTTGAGCCAAACTAAACCGCAAAACATTTTCCCCAATCATTCAACTGAATGTTATACCTATCTGTTTTGTTTTGACTACGGCATCTTTTATTAAGATCAGAAAAGTTGGAGTTAGAGTCGTACACCAATTTTAATAGTAAAGTCAGATCAACATCGAACATTGTTTTTGATGTTAGATACAGGCGCCGATAGTCAGATAAGGCGGTCAGAATCAATATTTGGCGTTTACCTCTGATAGTGACATCAAAAGTTAATCATCAGCATTAATATGATGTCTGAAACTGATATATAAACTTTTGGAATGACTGAAACTGATTTCTGCTAAATGCAGAAGCAAAATATCTGCAGGCTTCTTCACCACCAATACGACCGAGTTCCCTGCCAATCTCGGGCTGCACGATCAGATTCTTGCCCTGAAGTTTGTACAGAGAGAAATTGGTGCCTTTGGTGGCGACAAGAACCGAGTGACCATCTTTGGGCAGTCGGCTGGCGCCTGCAGTGTCTCGGTTCATACCTACTCGCCGCTCTCTGTTGGTAAGTGCGCTTTGGCATGTCGTCCTGATGTGATCAGACTACGAACAGTCAGCACGCTTATCAGTATTGATTAAAATAAAAATTCATTGCCAAGTGCATAATCAATCTGTAATACGAATAAGCCCGTGAAAAAGTTTGCTCAAAGAAAATTATAACCAGATTCTTCTGAAAAATTGCCCTTCCCGCGATAGAGGTATAATGATCTCCTAAATAAGGAACTCGTCAATTTCAATCTCATTACTAAAAAAAAGACGATTCCTATTAATATCATTGTGGAATCGGAACTGTTTTACCTCTAATACTTGAGATGGGCACCGGTGGACGCGTGAGGGAAGGGTACAAGTCGGATATCTGGGCGGGAACGCACCCCCCCCCCCCCCCCTTTACCTCTATACCCACTTCTGCTATCCCCTTCCCTGGTATGATGTCCTTCTCTTTACAGTACTGTATTCCAACTGAGACAATTTGTATGGTAGTAGAAACAAAAGTAGCCTTCGCTTTGCCTCAACCCCATCAATAACCTGTCACTTGGCTGAGAACTGTATACTTAAGGGAAAAGAAAACCTTGGGAGGTGGTCTTTTAGGAAATCTAGTGGTAGTTTTACTAACCGAAATCATTTTTTGTGAGTGCAACTGTTTTATAGGACTACTCCCAGTAATGGAATTACGCTAATTCGAATTAAAGATTAAGTCCTTCATCGTATACACTGTAAAAGAAGCAAAAAATATTTGTGACATGCAGCTGAGTTGTATACGCCTCGATAGACAAATATAGCGTCGTAAAAGTGTCGCTGCTGAGTGCAGTTGATAACGTAAGTGACTGATGTTTTTATTTCAGGCCTATTCCAACAAGCTATAATGGAGAGCGGAACGGCTCTTCTCTGCTTTGATGGGTCGTTTGAGTATGGTTATTGGTCGCAAACTGCCGCTCAACAGTTCTGCAATTTCGGCCCAGCCCAATGGAACACTGGCAACTTCGCTGCACTCAAGCAGTGCATGCAAAACATCCCCTTCAACACTTTTCTGCAATACAACGTTGATGTGAGAAAAATTATTTCAATCTGATTTTATTTAGGTCTGTTACATGCAAAACAGGCATACGATACCCTCCAGAATTATTTATGTCGCCGCTTGCTGAGATCACCTTTGTCTGCCAAGGGAGTATTACTGCTAAACTGTCCTTTAATTGTGTGATTACACCATCATATGATTTAATGGATGGTTATGTCAGGTTAGCGTCACCGAGAAAATTTTTGCAGCACGGTCCGATTCCATGGGCAATTTCTGTTGACGGATACCTCATACCGGACTTTCCGCGCAACCTCGCAGCACGAAGACCAGCCAGCTACAGTAACATGCCCATCATGATTGGCACAAATCTTGACGAATGGGGATTCTACGGTTGGTTATGAAATTTTCATTACTTTTGAATTTGATTACAACTGAGGCGTAATATTAGCATAATTGTGACTGATGACAGTAAAATCATAAATATTCAGCTTGCTGCAGCAGTTTTAGACATAATAAAACAGTGTGTACATGTTTCGCAAAAACGTGCCATGGAAATAATATTTTGAAATCAAAATATAACGATATCTGAAGATGAGTGACAGTAAATTGTTCCAAATTCATATGCGTAGGATGCAGCATGCAGTCGTCGTATAAATATCTCACTCTTACAGTTGCCATTCAATGGCGTGCCATTGACTTTGAAGCGATAATTTATTTATTTAGATAAAAAGAAATCAGAGGCATCAAAGTTGATTTTCAGAGCTGCTGCAAGTGATTGAAGGTCTACCACTGGAGGGTTATAACAGCACGTTCAGCGCGCAAGAAATGGCCGTGTTTATGAGAATGTACGGCGATAAGCAGCCGCTTGTATCAAGCGTGATCACCAGTGTCTACATCGACCCGTTAAATCTGAACGATTCACAAAACACTGAGTGGCTCAAGGCTATTTCTAGGGTAAGCTTTTCGTTGTTCGAAAGTCACCGTATTCAATAATTTTTGCGTCCCGAGAAGAAAGTAGATACGCCCAAATGGCCTTAAGATATGCAGCCCTAGAATTACGCGTGTGATTTCTCTTAAAAATCTGCGCCAAGAAAGCAGTAACTTTTTGCGCCTAGAGACAAAAATTTGTATGTCTTAATGCAAAAAATGAGCAAAATCTCGTGACTTTCTTTGAATACTAAGTCGAAAGTTCTCTTATTTGCGGACTTGACTGTAATCAACATCTAATATTCGTTGCTTTTATGCATGATTGACGCTATCAAATGAGTTTCAGTGGCACACAGATGGTGCATTCGATGCCGTGACGTGTCGCGAAATCGACTGGTGGCAAGATGTCAACAATAATACTAACGTCCATTTGTACCGCTACTCTTATCGATCGAACATCATCAGCCTGCTTTCTGCCTTCGACAGTTACACTGGATGGGACCGTAAGTGGAAATTTTTTCGAAATTGCGCTCGCGCGCGCGCGAAATCAAATCACTTCCCCTTACAATGATCAGCTAAAATTTCTTTAAGAATATAGGAAAAGGAACAGTACGCCGCTCTTAACAGCTGCTGATGCTGCGCAAAAATGTTCTCTTGCTGAGCAGTCCCTAAAAACTGTTGCGTCCTACTTTCTGTCGCGTTAGTTCTGTCAGCACCAGCCATTATACAACTTACAGTTGTCAAACGATTATCCATCTGGAGTGCGTTGAATAGACAACTATGCTATTCCCGACAAATTCAAATGCTGCTTTTAACAAATGAATTCCTAACTAATTGCTTTAACTCAATTTTACTGCGCAGTTTATGGCCATGTTAAAACTGGTCAATGTCAGAGCATATTCACTGCGGTAGGATAGCTGTTGTAAGACGCTTTGCCAAATAATTAAGTTCGACGCAACCAAAACTATACATTGATTTCAATCGACCGACGGCTATAATACTATTAATAGTCAAATAAGCACGTAATAAAAAGCTGCGTGATATGCAAAAACCTTCGCAAGAGTAGGTACTCTTATGCAAGAGCCCGGTGAAGACGGTTGTGGCGTGAACTTCAGTAAATGCGATTGCGATATCATAGCTCAGAGAGAGTGATTGACAATTTTGCAGCTGTTGGCCACGGAGAGGAGATCCTTTTCATCTTTATGATGCCGCAGTTTTGGCAGCCAGGCGTTACTCAGGCGACAGCCGATGACTTCACGGTAGCCGAATGGTGGGGAAAGACTTGGACGGACTTTGCAAAGACTGGGTCAGTTTGTTGCGTATCGTTTATGTAGTAGCCATTAAGTATTTATCATGCATGCATGACATATATGAAAGTTTTGGCTAAGGCACAAAGTATTCATGATATAATTTTCTGCGCATTAAAAGGGAATTATACTCTTAGTGCTCGACACTCTTGGTCTGGCAAGGTTCTCCGAGCCCGCCATAGTTTAATGAGCTACAGTTCAGGCTTAAACGTGAATTATTGCAACAGTTTTTAAAACTATTTATTTTGCCAATTTTTTTTGGATGCTTTTCTGAGCTGCAAATGTTGAAAGAGCAAAAGATCATGTAGGTATGTGTGCAGTATGTGCACCTCCCTCCTCGAACCTCTAGCTGCTTTCTGGCCTGGCGCAGATTCTCGTCAGTTCTTATCTCTATATATAGTCATCAAAAAATTGTAGAGATGTAACTCAATCGGCAAACTGGCCTGCCATCACTCCTCAAAATCGCTATCAGTTCTTGGAAATCACCACAAATACAACAGTGAAGCAGGAGTATGGTCACAACGCAAGAAACGTGTTTAACCAAGTTATGCCCGCAGTAGCATTCCTAACGCCACAAATTCCGCCGCCCATGCCTATTCCGTCCATCTTGCCGATAAATACGCCAGCATCGGGGGCAAGAATAGTTCAAACAAGCAAGGGACAGGTTATCGGCTACAATCGTTTCATAAGCAACGATACGACAAATCTCTACTTTGGCGCCGCCGATGTGTTTTTGGGTATCCCATACGCTACACCTCCTACCGGAACCCTCCGCTTTGCGGTAAGTCTCGTTTTTATTTGGAAAAATTTTAAGGGATGGCGCTCAGAAATGTTTTATTAGCGTATGTGAGAGTCGCTGCTGAACAACGCTACTACATCAATTTTTGTATTGTTTTATTTGTTCGGTATTCTGCAAAATTAACGCTTTCGCTTTTTAGAAACCAAAGGAAGTTCCAGCGTGGAGCACGCCAGTAGACGCCACCAAGTGGCCTAATCAATGTCCGCAGAAAGGCAGCGGATTCCCTCCGAATCCCGAACTACAACCATTCAGCGAAGACTGCCTCTACATGAACATTTTTTCCCCCGACGTAAGTTCTTCATTTTTACAAAAAACGTTTGCAGATAAATAGTCCAACCAACCGAGCCAAACACTGCAAAGTACAGTGCAATGCAAAATTGTGAAATCACAGAACTGCACGCGCAGTGATTGGTCAATTTATGATTTTTCCGGTTTTCTGATCAATCTTCGCGCTTGCAGTTCCGCTATTTCTCAGTTCTGCCATTGCAAAAGATTTATGGGATATTCTTCAGGAGAGACTGATCAAATGTTTGCTTTTTAAACGTAATTAATTAATAATGAATGATAGAAAAGTAGTCGATGAGTATGCAAATTGACTAATTGTTTGTTTTTGTGCGAATCCTTTATGTAATATCATTTTCAATTATTGAATACTTTGCTTTTTCAATGAATAGTATCTAGTTCGATATGAAAAGTATTCGACTTGACTTAAACATCCCCAATTTAAAGTGGAAACGATCATAATCCGATGGAGCATACGCGGTTGCAAAGATGAGTCGAATTTCAGATCAACACGAAAAACAAGTTTCCCGTAATGTTCTTCATTCACGGCGGTGGGTTCAACATTGGCAACGTGGGAACGTATCAGATTGATGGCGTGATTCGAAACTTGGTTAGCCGAGGTGTTGTCGTCGTTATCATCCAGTACCGAATTAATGTCCTTGGTATGTCTTCTTTTATTTCACGGCAGGGCACAAGTCACTTTCACATTGCAAGCGAGCGTGAATATAAAATTTAAGAACCTTAAATATTGGAGCAGGTACCATCAGAGGTGGGCATTCGTCAACGGCTGGAGGAAATGCAATTGACGTTCATGTTGTAATTCACGTTGCAGGAATCCACGTTCACTTTTAGACACCGCAATAATTTCGTTCCAAACTGTTGTTAAATGACATTTTCATCGCTGCGCCCGGCGCTTGTGCATATGTAAAGCTAGGAAGGACGGTATTTATCATTATTTTTTAAGTTCTGTAGATATGATTTGAGATTAGTTGGGTACGTCTCATACCTTGTATAAGAGGCCATGTAGTACTTCATTATGATACTCAGTCAGCTGAGCTCATAGATTAGTGATTGGGCATTATTAAAATAGAGCCCTCATAATATAAGGGATACATGCACTACCCAATATTTCAAAATGATCGTAAACGCGTGATTAAGAATATATATTTAAGATGTCTTTCAGGCTTCTTCACCACCAATACGACCGAGTTCCCTGCCAATCTCGGACTGCACGATCAGATTCTTGCCCTGAAGTTTGTGCAGAGTGAAATTGGTGCCTTTGGTGGCGACAAAGACCAAGTGACCATCTTTGGGCAGTCGGCAGGAGCGTGCAGTGTCTCAGCGCACACTCTTTCTCCACTATCCCGAGGTACAGTAATCATTAAAATATTCTTCTAGTTAAGCATTTTCTGAAATAGTTTGCAAAATGGATTTTTGCGCCATAGCAGTGTTGCGGTAGAAATTATTTGCAAGAACTAGTTATGGCTGAATTCGCACCTTTGCTGATTTGGGAGTAATTTTATACCTTCGAAATTTTGTACTCCTACAGTATTCACTAATTGGATTTCATTTTTAGGCTTGTTCAAGCAGGCGCTTATGGAAAGTGGTAATGCTGAACTTTGCTTCGACGGTACTTTTGAGTATGGATATTGGAGTCAGAGGGTCGCTCAACAGATGTGCAATTTCACCGCTGCGATGTGGAATGCTGGAACTTACTTTGGTCAGCTAAAGGACTGCATGCAGAACATGGATTTCAAGAACTTTTTGGACTTGAACCAGGATGTACGTAATTTCCTGTCAAACCTTTTTTGATGGGTGCCGCGCTTTTCTATTTGATTTCCAGTGCAAAATTTGAACCAATGGCAATTTGTATTAAAATACTTTGCACTGTCAAACTTTTTTAGTATTACATGAAGTACCTTTGCTATGATAGAGATCAATGCTTTGATATTTCTTCATTTGCTTGATTTTTACCCTCCTGTTTTATGAATATCTGCCGCCTCAAATTTGGCGCGGGAGCACAAATCAGATTGTAGTGCATAAATCTTTTGTTTCATATCAATATTCAAATTTGAATAGGGATATTCACTAGATTGCAATCCTTTACTTGCTACATGGATCAGTATCTTTTTTCAGCACGGAGGACTACCGTGGGTTATGACCGTCGACGGTGACTTTATGCCTGATTTTCCAAGAAATCTCGCAGCGCAACGTCCGCCGAGTTACAGTAACATGCCCGTTCTCATGGGCACTAATATTGATGAATGGGGCTTTTACGGTAAGTATTGATCATATTCAGTAAGAATGTTCCATTGGGTTGGTAGCCAAGCATATTGCGCGCGTTACTATTACACAGTGGACGGCTTTATGAACAGGACCTGGGGCCAATTTCATGAAACTAATGTAGCTGTGAAATGTGGAAAAATGTTCACATTTCTGCACTGTCATCACACATTTTCACATTTGCCGGTTTCATAAAACTGGTGTAAGTGTGAAATGTCAATGTGAAATGTGACTGTAGTCACATCCGATATAATCACATTTTTCTCTGTTTCGGTTTCATAAAACTAGCTGTTTACATTTAACAGTCACATTTCACACGAGTATTTTACATGGCGAAGTAGGGATGTAGACTGAAATTTTATGTTACATTTCCAATTTTAAACGGCGTAAATGTTGATTACACGGCAAACAGGTGGCAGATACTAAAGAAAGACATTAGACTGCGCTTTCAGATATAAAATAATGCGATTATTTTGTAATTCTTCAATTGTTCAAAGTTTACGTAACTCATTTCATTGAAAAATGGTCACACTACCGTCTTTAAGGCCATATCAATTTAGGGATAATTTCATATTTGATTACGGTCTACCGTACTTTATCAATCAAAATTATATTTAGCGCATTAGGACTCAAATCATCTAACAGATCAAATGCGAAATTATGGGGCAAATGTAATTGTAGCTACACTTGCACATTTTCCTATATGAAACTGATAAATGTAAACATGTGAATACAACCGATGTAAACTGTGAAATGTCATCACATTCACATTAGTTTTATGAAATTGGCCCCTGGCTGCTAGTCGCAGTGGGTCACAAATTTAGAATACGTCATGCTTCTTGGAACTGCCTATGAAGATCCTATTATCTGTGTTCTTTGGTACCAAAAGACATTCCAGTATATGCTTCCGATTCAGTTGGAAAGACGTCGCACAATGATGTGATCGCTGTCTGCTTTATTATTGCTTGGCATCGTTCCAAATGCGAAATAATTTCGTTGCTATCATCAAATTTTATATTATAGAACTGGAGCAGATTGTTTCTCTGAAGTTGAAGCTGGAAGATTTCAACAGTACGTTGAGCACGAACGAAATGCTTTACTTCATGCGAATGTACGGCGAAAATCAGCCACTGATTACCAAGATTCTCACAAGCGTCTACGTCGACCCACTGAACCTGAATGATTCGCAACATACTGAATGGTTGAAAGTTATTTCTAGGGTGAGTGATGGGACGAATTCGCAGCGGTTCTTTCATTATGTCTTATTGAAGTTTCGATTATGAGCTTCAGCTTTCGACATCAAACCATTCTCATGAGGCATCATACTATGTCATTCCCCTTTCTGGCCATAGTGGAGTCGCAGCTGTAGAATATACTTTATTGCGGTGCGCGACATGAGAGACACCTACTTTTCCCTACAGTACGAATCCTCTGCTCAAAACCATATTCTATTGATCATTTGCAACGCTGGTTGGATCGTAGCGCTCCGTCGCCAAGCACTAACAACCACCTCGTACCGATCACATACTTTATTTAATTTTATGGTTTGTATTCAACTTTTTCAGTCAGTGAACAATTATCACCTTCTTAAAGTCTTTGAGAGATATTTAATTAAGACATTACGGAGCATTTTCAGTGGCACACAGATGGAGCTTTCGAAGCAGGCGCCTGTCGCGAAATTGATCGTTGGCGAGATATTAACAACAACACGAATGTCTACCTCTATCGCAATACCTACAGATCGCAAATGATTGGTTTGATGACCGCGTTCGCCAACTACACTGGATGGAATCGTAAGAAAGTCAAAGTTACTTTATTCCAAGCAGAAATCCACATAGTGTAATATTGATGCCTGACAATCTTCCTATCTCAACAATGTTTCAAAATTCACATGTACACGATTGCCTTTTTCGGCACCGATTACACCACTTTCGCTTTAAATTGGACATTTTACTTTGAAGCAAAAGCGACATAATGTCCGATTTGATTTGAAAAGTGTCCAGGTTTTTTTTAAACGTGTACGATTTGGTTTGAAAGTTTTTCAAGTAGATGAATTTTGAATCCGAAAGTCAACTAAATATGAGCCCCTGTGTCTTGCACATAGCAGTTTCTTATCGATAAAATAAAATACATTGCGTTCATCTTTTACTTTTAGCGGTGGGACATGCGGAGGAACTGTTGTTCGTATTTATGCTGCCACAGTTTTGGCAAGACAACAGCACTATCATTACGAAGGATGATATATTCGTTGCCGACTGGTTCGGCAAAACGTGGACTGATTTTGCAAAATACGGGTGAGTAGTAATGCACATAAGGCGCTCTCTTGCAGAAGTGTTACTAAGACAGAAAATTTAATTATAAACAAACATTTTTAATGTGTGCGCTGCTCGTATGCTGCTCGTATGTTAAGAACTGAACTGAGATTTTTACGACAGGTGCTCACTGCTCTTGAAATGAGTTTCACTTAGCCGCCTCATTTGCAAACACTTGGCCACATATCTGCACTCTTGATTATGCATGCAATACTCTCATATTGCAGCAACATCACGGCATCAGCCAACTGGCAGCCAGTAACGGATCCTGCTAACAGCTACAACTATCCATATTTTGAAATTAATGCCGTGAATCCCGGTATGAGAGCGCCCTACGGTCACAACGCTCGCAATATGTTCAACCAAGTAATGCCCAAGATCTCTTTCGTCACACCGCAGATCCCGCCACCCTGGGACGATGGTGTCCCGACGTCACCTCCAATTCCGCCCGTCAGTCCCACTCCACCACCCACTGCCCCTCCCACCGACCCCGCAGCGACTACTACGCCCATGGCTGCGACTACGCCCATGGCAGCTACTACGCCCATGCCTAGTACTAGTACAGATGCAGGTTCTACAGCGATGACGGCGAACATGACCTCGTCCACACCGCCAGCGGCCACGACCACCAGCGGTGTTCAGCGGGGCGCAATTAGCTCATTGACCGTTGTCTTTATCAGTATCTTCGTTCAACTTTGTTTTCGCAGATGAGTTTAATTTCAGATTAAATTTGTTTGAATGCATATTCCACTGATGGTTAGATGTCAAAATTATTGTTTGATTCGCAAAGGTGTTACTTAATGCTGTCGCTAGAATGAAAAATGACTGAAATACGTGCACTGAAGTTCTTCATTTTTAATGTTTTAAATGCGTGATATAGTTAATCGCTAACTGAATACGCCGTACAACTTTTCGCACACATCCACGCCGTAAGAGAAAAACAACATCCAAATTTTGCTACAGGACTTATTGTTAATCAATCAATGTTACAATCTGCATCGTATTGACTGAATAAAACTTCATTGGCAAGCAACATTTCTCGTGGCAATCAATGCAAGTGCCCAGTACATTTCGTCAAGAAATGCGCATATAAGAAACAAATTCTTATGCATCTCAAAGTTCGAAGTTTTGCTTCATCGTATTACGCTGTATCACTACTGTGATCAAAATAATATTAATTTATTCATCCGCCATAAAAACATTAAATAGCACAGCGAAAATTCAATCCTAACTTTACGATATTGTAAACTCAGAAATTAGCGATGCAACGCTACCCTGAATCAATCAAGTGGGAATAATAAATAATGGCTAATATCTTTGAGACGAGTCATTTTAGAAATATCATGGTGCTAATCGGTGATGTCTTGAACTTTGCGCACGATACCTATTTTCGTGTCGAGAATCAGCAGGTCGCCTAAATTTTTCAGTCATGTTTCATTTCAAAGAAAGATTTGAAAAACGAACAAACATCACTTTCTATGTTACAACTGGGCAGTTAGTTGATTTATTTCAATCAAATTTTGCTTTTAACACGGAATAACATCATTTTAGGTCTCAGAACGAAGGAATATGTGACAGTGATCAAAAACAAAATTTGACATTAGAAAAGATGTATGCACATCGCAGCATTTCAGTTCCCAAACAGAAATTTCGACATATGGCTACTGTATGTGCGCAAGGCGGCGTCAGCCAGTCACAAGCGACGTTTAGAACGCGTTTACCTATTGATAGGATGAAACGTGCGAACGAACGAATGGACTGATAAGACGAAACGATGGTACGGTGAAATAAAAATCGTAATCGTTGACATATTCAAATGCCGTCATTCATCTTAATTCGTCACTCTTGCATTCAATTTCGTCAAACTAGCGTCCTCATTTAATGCAGAGATTATGAAATTGAATGCAAGAATGACGAGATATGATGAACTACGGTGTAACTAGATAAAAGACTGACCGGTTTGAAACAACTGCGTCGCATTCGGCACAGCAATCAAACTGGGTAAGCCGTATTCACGTGCAACAACAGCGCCTGAAAATGGTATTTTTTAATACATTCATGCTTGAACACCGAAACACATGGTACATGGACGATACGTCCTATCCGGCCGGATTGCATTAAAACACGCCACACGTGCATGCACAGTATACCGTAATAAGCCTATGCAAGTGCGTGTGGCGTGTTCGGCTGTATACCAGTCGGACGGAGCGTATCATCCTCGTACGAAATGCATACAGTACCGTGAGATAGCAGTCCACCGACTTCGGTGACCAGACCGGAAATAATGGGGAAATAGGGCGACCATCCAATATCCGTGTAACGAGTGATCAGAATTTCGCCAGGCTGAAAAAAGCAATGGTAGACGAGTAGTTAGGCAGAGAGCGGCTACTATAAGTTGCATATTTCACTCTGAGACCCAATTATCTCCAAATCAAGGGATTTGAAGGGGGCAGTGTTCAATGAACAATCGCCTCTTAGGAAAGCGGTACTTCTGCAAGTATCTGCATAATCAATGCCAAATATGGAAAACAAGAAATGAAAATGACGAATTAGTAGAGCGAAAATTTAAATTTCCCGCCTGAGTTTTGCTTCTGGTAAGGATATTACGAGTGAGCACTTTCTCTTATAATAGATTACATTCAAGGATAAAATAAGGAATATGTTATGGTATTGAAGTCCTAGAAAGAAAACACAAGTACATTTAATACCGTAACCAACTTTCACTGCGAAATGTTACCTAATTCGTGTTGCGCCCTGTCTCTCTCTCTTTCTCGCTCATTCCTTTAGCCCCAACATAAGATGTTATTATTTGAATCCGCCTTGCATCGCAACAACGCAAGTGTGCCCAGTTGTGAATATACAAAAATTACATTTAAGGATGAAGTAAGGTAACCAGAATTTACACCCCACCCAACCGTAATCCTTCCTTGGCGAGCGCTAAAAATTTCCTGAGCGTTTTGTCCCACAATCGTAGGGTACGCTTTTGGAGTTCTCCCTCAACAGTGTGAGAGCGGGGCCCACTTTGGATGCAACAGTAGATTATGCGGTCGGCTGTCGCATGCCTGACACCGCGATGTTGGAATGGAAACTTTCCGCAGCAGAGCTGCTACCAATTTCCCGACCCACGGAGAGATGAACACCTTGGTTGGGTGGAGGATCGCCCTCGGCTTGGATTGAACCCGCACCTTTGGGCGGGTGTCTAGCGCTCAGCCGCTACACCAACCAATTATCTTTCCTCGACGAGCGCTAAGTTCAGTAAATGATTTTAACACTCAGCGTGTGCGTCGCAGCCAACGCACATGGTGAGCATTTAAATCATTTACTGAACATAACGCAATCAGGCAACAGTTTGAAATTGATGGGGTGTAAGTTCCGGCCATTATGAAATAAGGAATGACAAAGCAAAGATGGTACCTGGGTATCGCCTGCTTCGGCCAGAGTTCTTGCGACCCTCGCCCGCGCTTTTACCACACCTTGGCAAACCGGAGTACCCTTCACTTCCATTAATGTCTCCTCAAGAGTTCGGCTAATGGTGCTATCGCCAATCTGAACAGGGAACATTATTTAATAGGAATATTTTTAATACGCGATATGACTGTTATTGCAAGCACAAAGGGAATCCATTTCACTAGGTCTCAACGCGAAATCTTTTGTTTTAGCCTTTTTGTGATAAATGTGGTCCGGATTCATCTCTACATTTGTTGAACTGGATAGCATTTTGCAAAACGTACACCGTTGAAAAGAAACGTAAAGAGGTCGGAGAAAAATTGCTAACATTGTTTTGAACGAAAGAAGAAAGTTATAGGGACGATTGAAGCGATGACTTACGGGCTGAGGAACTGCAATTTGAACCAAAGGATATGCCGCCTGATTTTGAACAACTTGCAACTTTCGTCGGCGAGTAGCTCTGAAAGTCGAAAATATTATGTACTGTCCGCCACACCGCAATGAGTCGCACCAATACCGTAATCTGTAACTCATAAATTCAATTCATATTTTAAAATAAGCAGGTAACGTACACAATTGGCATGGTTACTTACAGAATCTCTGGTGTTTTGCGCAAAATATCATAGATTCTGTAAGTAACTATGCAAATTGTGTGCGTTGCCTGCTTATTTGAAAATATGAANTGCCAATTGTGTACGTTACCTGCTTATTTTAAAATATGAATTGAATTTATGAGCTACAGATTACGGTATTGGTGCGACTCATTGCGGTGTGGCGGACAGTAGGAAAGATTGTATGATTTTACCGGGCTACTAATCTTGCTGATCGAGTCAGGATAAGCTGACGAATTTCCGGGATGGTCAAGTAAAAGATCAGTCGTTCATCGGGTAAATATCCCTGAAAAATCATTTAATCGGTAAAAATATGGATCCGGCGAGAAAAAACGTGCAGTGTTTCAGACTTTAGTCACCAAGACGCTATACTCTTCAATCAGTGGATTTTTTACTTCTTTTAAATCTTTGAAAATTACGAAATTCTCAAATTTATTACAAACTTTCGAAATTTTCAAATCAAGTCTCATATCGTGTTTTGAATTGGGATGACTTTCTAAAATGAAAGTTCAAAGGTGATACCTCATTTCTTAGCATAGTTCCTAGGCGCAAGAAGCCCTTTCGATAAAAGTTCGTCCCGTGGACCAAGTAGCTCTTGCAGGTTTCCCGCTGTGTCACTCCATTACGCGCCACATTTACCATCATTTGAAGAAGCCGTCTATAAAAGAATAAAGTAGCTAAGAGCAAAGGATATTGCTGGACCGTAGTCAACGGAAATCTTATTTTATAAACCGCCAAACAATCACTGAGCGCGCTATTGTAATAATCTTTGTAATAATCCTCTCGATTTGACCTTTTCCTATTAATTAGCTAGTCTCATTTTGCCTCCTACTGTTCGTCTGAAGCGGTTGCTCATTCTCCTAAGATTATCAAAGCTATGCTGCAACCCTCCTCTCCATTTTTATAGTTCACTTGGCAGTCAATAAGCCCGAAAAAGCCCCACGCTTGTCCCGGTTTCCCCACACGGCCAAGTTGCATCAGTTATGAGTTGCATCGAAAAATCTTTGCGAAATTTTGACGGCAACGAATGTAATCGTTCCAATGCATTTTTTAGGTTACTTCATGTTGTATCCTGACAACCGGATGTACTTCCATTCTATCTGTACCGCTGAAAATCAAATAATAAACCTTTATCTTTTGATTCAAAAGAGATGATAGAAGAACAAAACTCATTTTGGGTTAATTTTTTTATAATGACGGATTGATTACAGTTTGAATATCATCGTGCTGGGATCCATGGGGTATATTTACATCCCAACAGATACTGTAGTGATTAGTATCAAATAAAAAGAGCAAACATGACCTTCGGATGCCAGCAACGGGGTGTTTCAAACGCGACAGTGCATCTTCGACAGATACTTGCTCCTTCTTGTTGAAGAGTATTTTTTCATTACTCAGCAGTGTCTATAATTAATGGCTTGCGTCACCCGGTGCATATACAGTGATCGAATAATATTCATTTGATCGATCACTTGGTTTATTGCTCGCCCGCCGAGCGGTTGCGTTCCGACCGCTCTCTCACGAGCTTTTAAATAATTAAGAAGAGTTGAAATACAGTAGCTTTCATTTATAGCGGTATTTCGCTTATAACTGTAATACTGGTCCGGTCCCCAAAATGTCGGTATAAACGAATTTTACTGTAATAAATCTCAGTCCAATTCACCTGAATCATGGGAATCAGTTGCTCTGGTTGGTCACCCCATGGTATGCCGGAGATGTCAAGTTCATCAATGCCACGATGACCGTGTTTGAGCAGAAAGTCCTTATACTGCACGCCGCATTCACCAGCCTCATCTGATCGAAGCCACTGGATAGCTTCGAGTGGGGTCATTTTACAAAATTCAGCAACGTGATGATTGGTCCAGATCGATTGGGCCAGTTTCTAAAAAAGACGTCTTAGTGAAGTTTCATTTAGAAACTTTCATCTCCTTTCATTATAATTCGGAATCGTTGCATTCATTTCATCTATCGGGCATTCAATTTTTTCACCCTGCATTCAGTTGAAATGCTAGTTTGACGAAAGTGAACGCAATGATTGCAAAATCGAATGTAAGAGTGATGAATTGTGATGAAAAGCGGTTTAAATTGCATTAGTGGGCGGGCGCAAAATATATTTTAGACATTATTCATTGGTTTTGTAATGCTTTCATTTAATAAAAGTCATATTTAAGGCAATGTTTGTTTTAGTAAATCAGGCACTCGAAGTATATTTTAAAAAGTGAGTTATAATATTCGACAGTTGTCTATGCTGTCTAATTTAAGTAGAAAGTAGAGGAAGAATAAATCGACGTTGACCAAGAAAATATGCCATGCAGAAAATTATTACAACCCCATGGGCTTCTAATCATAACGTCAAATTGAACGAGCCGAACTGGGACAATATCTAAGAGCTTCTGGTGGGGATAACGCTGGGCAATTACCAAAAATCCGTACCTGAATGGCGGCCGGGACATCGGCGCTAATGACATCTTGACAGCTTGCAAAAATCGTCGCAATGTCTGAGAGAATGTCCGCATTCACTTCTCCAGCTAAAAAATGCGCGGTGGACGTTTTTGTAACGTACATATACATAAGTCAAAATGAGAGCTCATAGCCATTCTCCGCCTATTTATTCATAAGGCATTAATCCTAGTTCCGTTGAACTGTCGGTTGGAGAATCGTCAAATCGGCGATTCAGCAGCGCTCCACAAAGAATAAAATTGCATTTCTCAATTCTTACCGGCTCCACCGCGCGTAAGCATGGCGACGAACATGTAGGTAACTGAAGAATTCATCGATACCAATGCATGGTCGCGGCCAAGCTGAAAGGAAAGAAAAAATTTGATACAGCTGAATTCGTAAATAACCGTGTTTTGCTTAAACCGATCATTTTGACCGACCCCCAAGTACTGATGTAACCGAATTTTACTGTACATAAGAACAGGGCCATATAGAGGAAATTTTTCACTGAATAATGGCAAAACAGTCTTTCCTGAGACTTTACTTGACGTGCTGCGTGCTAAAGATAGGCTAAATTTGACGTTCTACTGTAATCGGTCTCGACGCTCGTTACTGATCGAAAAGTTTCCCCTATACAAACGGCCCCTTTTTCTCGTAAAACATTCTCTCCAACACGTAACAGACAAAAGATATTTGTAATTGAGATTGTACCTTGCCGAACTCGGCCAAAGTCGACTCGAGGCGATCGAGCAAATCGATTTTATCCATCGGATATTCTGGAACGGTAATTCGAGCTGGTCGCTTCTCTGCCATCTTTAAGTGCTTCTTCGATTGATAGATGATTAACTGCAAAAATGATTTTTCAAAATTTGTTAAGGTTTCAAAAATTTAGCACGAACGTCTTTTCTCAGTTTTATACCGTCATTCATCGTAATTTGTCACTCTTGCATTATATTTGATAATCCTCGCATTCCCTATCGTCAAACTGGCATTCGAATTGAATGCAGGGATGAGGAAATTGAATGCACGAGCGACAAATTATGATGAGCAGCGGTGGACTTTTGCGAAACTGCGGTACGGTTAATCTGTCTCAGTACCAATCGTTTATAACGGTACAGCGAAACCCGGATAAGTGCACAAGGTTTTGATGTTGTTCCATGTCCCGAAATTTTTTTGCCCTATCTTTCGTACATGATATAAACCCGGATATGTGCACAAGATTTTCTTGCCGCATCGATGTGCACTTATCCGGGTTTCACTGTATTCGCTTACACTTGTCGAAACTTGGCAGCCCCTAATTGCCGGTACAAACGATTTCCGCTGTATTTACAAAACGATAATCACATCACGCAAAGAATATCTTGATGAGCACCTTGAGAAGCATGAAGCTACGGCGTATGTGAGCATAAATCGTCATTGGCGCGAAGCGGTGTCTGGCTATATCCACCATCTCAGGCGTGATTATCCTCGTCCCCGCAACGACCACTTCCGGTAGCGGGTCTTTTTCAGCAATTTCCCACGTGCGCAAAAACATCTGCAATGTTTTCGTTATGGTATCGCGTAGACCAATGAAGATAGGATTTTATGATAAACTGCCATTCATCATAATTTATCATTCTTAAATTACATTTTATAACTCTTGCATCCTATTTCGTCACCTTTGCATTCAATTAGAGCGATAGATGAAAAGGAATGCAAGGGTTATAAAATATGATGCAAAAGTAGCGAATTGAATGCAAAGGTTATGGTATACAATCCAACAATGACAAGTTATGATGAATAGTGGTGTTTAAAACTTTTGCATTCAAATTTCATTCAAGTCCTACCTCGGTAACGCTGACGAAAAGGCGATTGCGGTAGACGGGAAACATCACACTGAAATGTCTGTACGAATCTTTGATGCGGAGTTGAAAGTGAGTCATTTGCTGCAAAGAAATCAGTTACAGGAGGGTCCGTGAGTAAAAAAACAAATTCGTACAGTAACCATCCGGTCCAATGTGAGCGTAGTCGTGCTGAGGTTGAGCGGGGCGAGTGCATTGGGCAAAACTTCGCTGAAAATGTACGTAATCAATGCAACTTCTTCCAGGGCCCACGTAAACGCTAAACGAATGGAGGATAAAACTGTTTGAAAACAGCGAAATATGTGCAAAATTTCTGTGCCATACAACCGCTGATGAAGTAAACATTATAACGTGGTCGTTGAAGAGGTTTAAAAACATTCCGATGCACTTACCCTACATTGAGTGTACTGAGAATTTCTCGTTCCGTAAGCAATCCGCTATCGAATTCGTGCATGAATTCCCAATCGCTCTCCAAGTCCAAGTTCGTGATATCGCGTGACTAAAACGATCGCTATTAAGAGTGGTCACCATAATGAGATCTATCGCATAAACTGTATTTATAAATCAGTTTGCATATACGAACATATTGTCTAGCAGCTAATTATTTGAATAACGATGCGACAATATACGTCTCGTATCCAACAAATATTAATGCTTATGATCAACTGAGTTAATCGTAATTAACGTCTGTTACTCAATTATGATGAATGGCGCATCGTCGTACGGTTACAGTATTTGTCTTAGACAGATCTTTGCGTACGGAGCATATCATCATATTTTTTAGAGCAAAGGTGGAAAAACGAAGTTTGCAATGTAAAAAAGAAATTTCATTTACGAAAAAATTACCTGAAGAAGATACACGCGATTCTTAATAACAGCGTATTCAACGTCTTGAGGAGCGCCGAACACTTCCTCCAAGTGAGTGCCGATCTTTGCCAATTTAATAGCGTCGCCGTCATTCAGGCACATTGACTCATTGATGGTCTGTCTCTCCTCAATCTCTATGCCGTTGGCACGCCGAAGTACAATCGTGTCGGGAGTCACTGCCCCGCTCACGACTTCCTCCCCCAACCCGGCGAAGGCGTTGATGACCACTTTGGTCGGGTTGCCTGAGACAGGGTCGGCTGTGAACAGCACGCCTGAAAGTTCGGATTTACAAGGGAAAATGGCTGAATTCAACTTGCAATACTGCTTAAACGCCTAATATGACACTATCATTCTTCCAATATCATTTTAGTACCTGATACTCCTCCAGTCACCATTTGCTGAACGACGACTCCAACGTGCGCTGTCAAACTCTGTCCATGCTGCCTGAATAAAATGAAGTTATTATTAGTCTTTGGAAACATTAACAAACGATTGCTTGCCTCCGGTAGTTGACGACTTCTTTGCGAAAGTTTGACGCCCAGCAATGTTTGATGTTTTCGCAAATCTGAAATCGTCACTGTGAGCCACAGGTCAGCATTCACGTATACAGACATTTAAGATATTTAGATAACACATAATGGCAGGCCAAAAGAGGGGAAAGGGAAAAAAGAAAGAGACCTGCACTCCCGCGTGCAGTTTGCAAGAAATGTGTCTGCAGAGTAAGACATGAGATCTAACCTGATCTATTCCGCTTAGGTTGAGGAATGTCTCCAACTGACCAGCAGACGACAATTCGCTTCCGTCTTCCCCTACGGCGGACGATCGCACAGCAAACAGAGTATCATTGAAGGAGTCGCCATATTGCCGTTTCAACTCCATTTCTATGTCGGCTCGCAATTGCTCGGCGATTCTCGTTTCGGTCACCAAAGCGGCAATCTCTTCGCACAGTGAAGAGCATTCTTCCGATTTTAAACTACAATGAACTATTATCATGAAAGGTAATTAAGAATTTTGTATTTTTTTAAATATTTGACGATGGCAAAATATTTAGCTTTCAAATTGTCAAATTTTCTGTATTACAAATATTAATCAAAAAATTAGAGCATTAATTGTTAATATTAACGTCGCAACAATTGAACTATGACAAAATTTGTACCTTCCAGAATTGTTAAGCGATTTCAGCAAAACAGGGATGCGCTTATTTTGCAGCAAATGATCCAAATATGCCTCCGTGGTGATGCATAGGCCACCAGGAACGGTAAACTGCAAATAACATACAACATTTTTATACCGTATCCACTTTAATTTTGACCACATTGCATTGTAAGTTGGACATTTTCCAAATCGAACTCAATATTTAAAGCAAATTTAACACTGTACAAATCATGGCCCTCCCTTCTTTGAAAAGCTATAATAAAGTGCTCAATACGATTAAAAAGTGCCAGGTTTGTCTTAAAAAGTATCGTGATCAATTCAGAAAATGTCCAGCTTAATTTTGAATACTTCTAACTTAAATAAAAAACAGTATAAATGATAATTGTGCCAAAAAATATACATCGAGCTGCAGTTGGACGAGTTTCGCCAAATTGGATCCTTTCCCGCCAGTCAGATTTGAGTCTTGGCACGCCCTGTGCGACAGGGGCACGACAAACAATCGCTTCTCAAGCGGCGAGGCGTGATAATCTGAAAAATTTCACAAATATCAATGTTATTTGCAATGATAAATAATAAATTCGATTTTCGCGCCTAATAGTGATAGCAAAGCAAAAACATGCAGCAAACATTCAAAACAGACTATTTACCTAAAAATGGCGATGACAGTTGATATTTCGTATTGGGTTCAGTTAACGGCTTGATAGAAGTGATGCGTAGCAAAGTACCGCTGTAGTTACAGTACTCAACTGGTCTCGAGACCACTTCCACTGCATATCCATTTTGTGCAGTGTAAGAAAATTTCTGCTCATGTCCAAGTTTCTTTATTAAAACTGGCTTGTCGGTCACTGAAATTTCACAACGTTTTGTTGGCCATAAAACAGACAAGCGCCTAACACCAGTAGGGCAATTTACCTTCCCCGCGAGACCCTGTGAGACCGAGACCGTAACCGCCAAGGCAAAACATAGGAGCACCTAAGCAATGAGTGGCTGTGCACGTCGCCGATTTTGTATTTTTAGCATGGAATGGTAAATTTGCCCTACTGGCGTCAGTCACTTTTATACACCATTCATACTAAAACAATTTCACCAGTGCAATCATAAATTAAGCCAAATGAATGTGAAATTAAGGATGAATAAGTCAGGATATCGTATACTTTTCGTGCCTCGTTATTATCCTCGAAAATCTTTTCCACTTTAACAGGGACACTTTCATTATCAAAATGAACACTTATTTAATGAAATGAAATCAGTATAACATCTTTAAAAAAGTCGAAATAGTGCACAAGAAGAAATATAAACTATAACCTCAAAAAACTGTACATAGCATTATAATCATTCATAAACGATATAATTTTAAACCATGGCGGGCGAATGATATGAAATTCGATGCTTTACCTGTTGCAATCGGAATGTAGGCGTCTTCAGTTGAAAGAACGTCATCAATGCTGAGAGATTTGATTGTGTCTACTTCATAGTTAGGAAAAGATACGTGCCCATGATCGATTGAGAGCGAATGGCCATTCAGATCGGCATGCAACCAATGAATTCGCGTCCCTTCCTAAATCGAATTATAGTCTTAAACTTTCGATCAGGAACAAGAAAATGTGGTAATGGTCTTGAAGTGATAAAGACGATTAGTATTGAAGTTCTAGTCGCCGTAGGGGGTAGACGTAGGAGTCGGCGTGGTTGGGGCTCAACCGGATGTTGCTTATACCACGACCAACGTCCTAATAGTTTACTAATACGAGAAGGAAAAAGCTAGACACGACCGCTCGGTAGCCGAACAATAACCCAAGTTAACTGTATCAAATGATTATTAGGTATCACAGAGATCACACGGTGTAACAATTATTAAATCACCCAGCGAAAGTGCTTAATTTCGTTTTCCATATTAAAGTTGCTACAGTGTTCCTTGCGGTTCTATGTTGCTTGATAAGAAATTGTGACCGTGTTGTTCGCCCGCCACACGGTTCTGTTCCTACCGCTCTCTTGCATAAATGGATCGTTTAGACGCTGATCGCTGTATAACCACACCCCTTTGAGTCCTCACAGCATTGACAGTAACTCCTAACACCTGCGGGAGAACCGAAAATACAATAGAAATACTGTTGTGGGGTGAGGTCGGACCCGGACGTTGTTCTGTGATATCCGGTGATATCATATTCACCCTCACTCTTGTTATCCGTTAAGACAGCGGCCGGTCTGTTAACCCCGCTGCTCTCTTCCTTTCTACCTCGTATCCTTTCCTATTGTACGACCGCGCACACCTGTATAAATTGTTGCCCCTAACCCCAAAAAATACTAATTAGATGAACGCACCTGAAAAGAAACGATAAGTTCGTCGATGCGGTCAGCGGATTCAAGCAGACGACAACCATCGAAATTTCGCTTTCGTAGACCTCTGAGTGGAACTTCTTCGGGAGCCGAATCATCGAGGGTTACGTTGCACGTTAAGAGGCCCCATTGAGTCGTATCAGGGCTGGAGAGCAATCTGAAATTTCAATTGTATAAACTGGATAATCAGTTACGAAGTCACTGTGGTATATGATGCATACTATGAACGGCTTAGCGAAAAATTAAAAAACCCTGAAATCTTGACAATGTCTCTTAATTTTTACGTTAATAAATTAATAGATAGAAGCACTATTTACTTTCGGAGCAATTTGTCTTACTCAATGGACCGGAAACATAATCGTGTCCTAAGCTGTTCTTAAGTTATGCATTACTTAAGCCCATTATGAAACATAGCGCTGAGTATCGCTATGAATTACTTAACTTTAGGACACGATTATGTTACCGAGCCAATCTCATATTTCTTGTTGCTGCTCGACAAATTTTGACTATATAACAGTGAAAATAAAAAATCAATCACTTTTTGAACAAAGACGTATGACAGGGAACTTCCTGAAGCCGAACAGGATGGGTAGAAGTGAAACTCTTGGCGCATTTTCTTGGGCTTAAGTCGCCAAAAAAGTTGATGGCATCTGATACTGGCTTCCACCTACAAGTGTAGTCTTGAAATACTTTTCTATATAAAAATCAATAAAATATTACCATCCACGCAACTGGACATAAACCAGCTTTCTTGATTGCTCATTTTCCTCTGTACTACTATCGATTGGTCTAAAAAGAGATTTTTGTGAAATCCGCCGTTCATTTGCCAAGTACGCCAACGCCAAATATTGTTCAGATATTATTTTATTCCCGAGACAACATCCAGCAATACTTTATGAACTTAGATGTATGAAAGAGTTGGAAACGGGAGAGCTAAAACGAAAATTGGCGAACTGGCAATCTCGGGGGAAGTTCGATTTTGAGGGATTTGATAGTTAAGAGAGATGATGGGACAACAATTAAAACGCGCCCTATAACTGCTAAAAATGCGCCCTATGTTTTCGTAGTCTTCAAACGCGCCCTATGTTGCACCTTAACATACTGAATCGT